>UCOM01001316.1:0-44035 GCA_900474385.1 Ormyrus pomaceus
GATAGAATCTGACGTTTTCGTATTTCACTCTCGATCCAACAAACACTATAGGGGCTATATATACTAAAATATATAGAGGCGGCAGCAGCACAGCGAGGTTAAAGGAGCAAGCTCCAATAATTAGAAAGATTTCCTGCTATGGTAAATAGTAATTAGGAACTTTGTAAAAAAAGTATCTCGAATCGGCAACTACGATGTTAACAATAAAAATAATGTATAAGATATATTGTCCAAAAACTTTCGTTGTCTCTGTTTCTTAGGATAAAAGCAGACAGACAACGAGAACTTCAAGAAAACACCATTAAAACTTAATTAGGAACCGAACTAAAATCCCAAAAGAAAACAAAACCGCCATTAAAACTTAATTAAAAGCAAAGTACAATCCTAACAGAAAAGAAAAAAAAACTACAATATCAGCCTGGAGGGCTTCAATTATCGAGAATGTCACGCAGACGACACGACGGCTTATATACGTGGTGTCGCAGGTCTTTTTCCCCATATTGCGTTCCCTCCGGTGTTCCCCCCCAATTCCTCGAGGACGGAATAAGGCGACGATGCCCCAATCAGACGCGCGACCCCTCGATTCTCTTCCCCCCGCCGGTAAATGAAAAAAACTTATGGCCGGGGAGCTTTTCTTCGGTGGGAGCAATTCACTTTTTTTCGAGAGAGTCGCCGGATTAAGGCTGGAGGGTCTCGTCGTTTCGGTTTGCGGGCTGTGAATCTGTATTTGATTTTTGGGAGGCTATGAATTTCTTATAACGTTGTTGGCAAGGAGCAAGATAACCTTTCTTAAAGAGCGTGTCGCTAATTATTGTCTGCGGCAAGGCAATAAAATTTTTATCGGCGTATTAAAAAATATCAACAAAAACACGCAGTTTCTAAAAAAGAACTCGTCAAAAGATACTTGCAATTATCAATCGATCTAAATATACACGGAGAAAAATGTTTAAGAAAAATTACTATACTCTTCAGTAAATCGAAGACTATACTTTATATTAAAATTTACTATACGTTTAGTAATTTTTGCTAAACTTTTTATAAAAATTACTAAAAATATAACCAAAATTAGCATAAAGTATAGTAATTTTTACCTAATTCAAAGTCTGTCCTCTATTTACTAACGAGTATAGTAATTTTTCTTAAAATGTTTCTCTCCGTATAAATTCTCAATTCATCGATAAACTTCGTGCCAACAGTATCGCAAACGTTCGCGCTTAAAAAAAAACCAAGATATCTCATCGCAGACGTCACGGCGCTCAAAACCTCTCCGAGTTCCCACCGAAATCTCCATCGTCTCTCGCTATCGCTCGTATAACGTACAAGATGTGTCAGCCGGGGGGTGGCGGCGTCGCGCCTCCGCATTGGCCGCGCTCAATTGTTCCTCATTGAGACACGTCAGCCGGCGCCGCTTCGCGCTTCTTCGGGGAATATATTCGAACGTGCACACGCGGCCGAAAGCCGTCGCAGCCTCCTATATGGGCTCGAGGAGAGACGCGGCCGCGATTCATCGCGCGGCAGCAGCAGCCTCGAAAACTAGCCGATACGCGGCTCCTCGTGAGATGGATCGCCGACGGAGTTTGTCCCTTTTGCTCTCGCCGGTTTTTGCTGTCGAGGCGACTTTGGGAGCAGGAAGTGTTCTGGTCGTTTTTTTTTTTTGACAGGGCTATCAGAGGCGGTTTTGGTGGTTTAGTTGGTGTTCGAAGAAGTAAACATCGGTAATATCGGTAATATTCGAAGATGAGATGTAAAATTATGGATTTTTTTAAGGAAAAACGGAGAATATTAAAATAAAAGAAACTATTACTGTATTTTTAATGATGTTTTGCACAGCGTCGCCATCGCTCTCTTTTATTTCAATATTAAAACCTTCGACTGTCATTAGCCTCGGATTTATAGTCCCGAAAAAAAGAAGGAAACACCGAAACAACTGTCGAGGGCCACCTCAACAAAGGCAATACTACACCGGCTGGCTTTTCGAACAAGAAAAAAAGAAGAAAAAAAAGTTCCTTTCCCGCGGCGATGCATATAAAAGTGCTGTTCCCTCCGCTCTGTGTGTGTGTGTGTTTACCACTTCAAACTTTATGCCTCGATTGTCCGATGCCATGCCTCATCGCCTACGCAGTAAAAGTCCGCTAATAAATATCACTTGGCTCGTACGCGCGTTAGATGGAAATCTTCAGCGCCATTTGCGCTTTAATGTATATTGTTTGAGAAACACCTCAGCCGAGAGAAAGATAATTAAATATGCCGAACCGTTCGAATTTTAATCCAAAAAAACACGCGTTCTATCGAACTCCGGAGTTAACAAACGAAGAACGAAGCTCGAACGACTGATTTACATTCTTTTAAACGCCCCCGAAGACAGTGAGCAGCCTCGATCCCGGCCTCATTAATCCCCATAAATCCAGCGGGGCGACTCACTAATTACCAGTCCTCCTCCACCCTCCCTCGAAAACAAACTCGCGCAGCCCCCCTCCCCTCCCCCCGCCGTCGAAGACGGACGATCTCCGAGAGCCGCGGCGGCGACTCTCATCCGGGCGGATCTCCTTATTGCCCCCCCCGGGCGGATTCTCTCTCCGTTCAACGACTCGGCCGCCGCCGCCACGGTCCGTAAAGCCTCAATGGGCGCGAGAGGTCTAAAATTAAGTAATAACGTCACAGAGCGGTTAAGTGAGAAATAGCATTCGCAACTCGAGAGATATATCCGCGGAGGAGGAGGTGGAGGAGGCTGCCGCTGCTCTCTAACGATCGGGGCCCGCGAGTTTGAGCGATGATAAAAAGGGGCGAGGACGGGCGCCGGGGAGACGGAAATACGGGCCGCGAGGAGGCGGGAGATGGTTATCTCGCCGGGGGTTGCCGCGGAGTGTATACGAGCTCGGCGATGTTTTGTCGTTGGCGCTCTGTGGGTATACGAGAGAGAGGTTTCGCGGTGGTAATTAACGGTGGGGTTTGAGGAATCGACTCCCTTTCTGCGGAGCGGAATTAAATTCGCGATTTTTAATTTCGGTCGGCGATGCGTTGGAAAGTAATCAATTCGTAATTCGTAGTAGGATATTTTTACAAGGATTATTCACGCTTTTTTCCTTGATTGTTAAAGAATTGGAGTTGTAGCTTTTGTTAATCATCGCTGATACGCGGATTTCTCGGTAATTAATCAATCGAGTCAGGCGGAAAAAAGATTTATCAAACTATTTTTGTCAGCGTCCATTAACGATACATCGCATCTCTAATAAATCGATTTCCGCGTATCACCCCAGACTTCGTACCTCCGATAAGACCATCGAAAATATTATGCAAACCGCAAAAATCCGCAGCAAAAAAAGCAACGCGCTCGAAATGCAAGCGATAGCAGAGTAATAAGCAATGAGCCGTACAGTTTTGCAACATTTTTAACAAGCCGCACATTCTGGTTTTCCTCGTCGGCCGACCGTAGAGAGAAAGAGAGAGAGAGAGAGCTTTTGCAACTGCGCATATTCACAACCAGCTGGAACATAAAGGAACGCCACGCGGCACGCAGAGATGAAAATTCGAAGATAACCAGAAATTAGCTCGTCTCTCGTTTTCCCCGCCTCGGACGCTTATTACGTTCGGTTTCGCGAGTCGGGGCCGTTTAACCTCTTGAACTTCAATTAACGTTTCCCTCGGTAATAGCCGCGTGTTGCACGGCGTCTTTTGGATACTTTTTCCGAACCCGGCAGCGCCGATATAAACGGTTAATTGGTTTATAGAGGAGAGAGAGAGAGGGGGGCGATTCCACGGACTGCACCGCGCGGAGATAAGATTGCGCTTGATGAACAGGTGAAGTAATTGCGCCGATAACGTCGACGCGCGCAAAGCCTTAATCAAATTAGTATACTCCACTTTAGTCGTTGTACACTCGCGCACAATGCACCTCGAACGTGTACAACGGACTCTCAATTCGACGAGGCACAATGCCGGAGATCCGTCGATCCCGCGCCCCGGTCAATGCGTCGCGAGAGAGAGAGCCTTGCATAATGGGGAACTCTTTCAGAGCCGCTCCGCGCTGTTCAAGGGGTCAAGACGGAGAGCTGACTCGAATTCAGAGAGTTAAACGGGCGTCAAGTGGCTCGGTGTCATTGCACCTCTCCGACACAAAGTGTGTCCGCTCGCCGCATATTATACCCGCGAAGCAGCCCGAAGTGAACTCTCGCGCGCAAAACGGACCTCGGCGCACGGAGAGCTGCCCAGATGGATATCGCCGCGGGAGAGATTAGATTCGCCGGGAATGCCGCGCGGGACGGTGCAGGGGGATATCTTTCAGGTAGCGAAACAATGCTGCCGCTGCCCGCGGACGATTGTATATCCGAGGCGCATGCGCGCGGCTTTTGCGCGCACGTAAAAATCAGCGGGGATATTAATGCGCGGCTTCTTCTCTCCGAGGAGTTCTCGAATTGCGGCTCTGATTGTTGAATGTGCCGGGAATTCTCGGCGCGGCGCGTGGAATACGTATAGTACCGCGGGATGCTATACGGAGCTCTGACTTCGATTGCATTTGTAAATTCCGACGGGGCAATTGTTCCCGGCTCTGCGTTTTGAAATATATATGTATATCGCGGAATAACTTTTCTCAATGGAATGGGGCTTTTGTTGGTTTTATTGCTTTCCGAGGATTGGTTTCGCCGATTTATGGGTCTACTGGATATGTATTCCGGTGCTTTGAATGAAAGTTGAGTGACCGGGTTTCGGTGTTTTGACAACGACAATTATTTTTCGACCGCAGAAGTAATCTGGAGGTCTTCTTTTTCGATTTAACAAACAAATATAAACCTCATTCCCGAGACGCGAAGCAGTAAAAACACTTTCGACACCTCACAAAGAAAGCAGGAATCCCCAGACTATAATAGAGACATCCATCTTCCACCGCAAATCCATGAATGTAACTAACAAATCGCCAATAAAACAGCCCATCGAAGTTCTCCACAAAAAAAAGCGACTCGCTTCGTCGCGCGACTCCGCCCACCTCCTCGTCATCAGCACGATTCAAAATCAACTCCGACTCGAAAAAAAAGGGAAGTCTCTGGCGCGGCACCTACCCATTATCCATTCTCCCCTAAACGGCACACTTCCTCGAGAGCGCGCGCGCGCGCGGGAGGGGACGTCCACCTCGCCGGAGCGTTTAGCCTCGTCGCCGCTCCTTCCCGACGACGGGGTCGAGGGTCGCGGGAAGCGGAGAAAGTGCGTGATACTTTCCGCGCGCAATTAGCCTTTTTTTTTCTTTTTCGTCCGCGGATTCAGGTTGGACTCGCGGTCCGCGAATTGATAGCGAGAGCGCATATCTCGCGCGCGGCGGAGGTTAATTTATCGGGGGCCGCGGAGAGGAGTGATTTGTTGCGGGAATAATCATTGCGCTCGTGGCTCTTCTGAGAATACGGCCGCGGCGAAACGCTGTGAGCTGCGCGAGATTGGAGCGTTTTTTTTTCTTTTTCCAGTGGGCGCGGAGGAAAAATATTTGCATCCGTCCGCGATGGAGAGGCGAAGAGAGGTGGCAGCTGCGGGAATTAACGGCTGGAATAATCTTTATTCGGAAGCGAGTGAGTACTTTTTTTTGTCCGCCGCTGCGAATATGGGAGGTCTCATTTACGCTCTGTAATCGTTAAGTATCGTTTTCTAGATGTATATATGCTTTCACGAAGAGAAGATCCAAATACCGCATGAAATAAGATTACCTCTAATGAAATTAAATCAAAAGTCTTCTCTCGACCCAGCGAGCAATCAAAGCCCAAAATTCCCACCGCAGCGCGCTCCGAAACTTTTTAATAAGCTCAATCGTCCCTCGATCCGAAGAAAGAGAAAAAAAAGAACCAATCCTCCCCCGTCTCTCGACCCGACATCCGCACTCTGGTATTCCAGCCGTCTCTCTCTCTCTCCCTTCATCTCGGAAATCTCGCTCTCCCGCGGAAGGTCACTTAAGGTCAGGCGTTCCCGGCGCAGCTTCCGAAAGGGTCAAAGCACGCGCGGAATTGAATAATGCGGCCAGGGGCTGCTGCTGCCGTCGGAGGGGAGGGAAAAGGGCTACGCCCATCCATTTCCTAACCCCCGGGCTGCCCTTCAAAACAGAACATCCGAGCCGAGGGCCGAGAGATGCGATCTCCGGCAGCTTTTAGCGCCGCGAGGACGAAGACCCGAGGCTTATCGCCGCGCGGCGATCCGTTTTTCGTCAATTATCGGGCAGGCTGCTTTTTAAAGTGGCCCGGAATCGATTAGGGAGGGTTTTTTTTCGAGCCTGGACGGGAGGGTGATTGATTTCGTTTTAATGCGTCCTTTTTTCTTCGGGAGCCGCGCACAAAGCTTGTCGGATTTCATTTTCTCGAAGGGCTTTGTGCAGGTTCTGAGAGAAAAAACTGCGTCAACGTCCACTTTCATATCTACAATATACTTAAATTTCCATCCAATCCATCGTCCGATTTAAAGGCTGACTATTGGCTAAATATCGCCATCAGTCAAATCGCATTAGAAAGTCGGAAAACCGAAGAAAAAGTCCCTTCCCAATTTATCGGAAGACAATGAGACAATACTCGCGATCGGCGCGCGGAAAAGGCCCCTTGCCCCATTGTGCGACACGGCGCAAATCCTCCAAAGACGATAGACTCGTCGGTGCGGCGGCAGCGTACATCGGCTTCGGTTATACACTCGCGCCGAAGCCCACGATATCCTCGGCGCGGAGAGCGAGAGAGGCAATCAAAAGGGAGAAACTGCGCATCGCCCGCCGCACGCACGCACACACACACACACACACCGCGGGCAGGGAAAAGTGCCGTCGCCGCCGCCGTGTATTTACACAAAGCTCTATTAAGGCGTTCATCCACAATAGACAGCTCGTTATTTCACGCATCAGGAGCTCCCTTCCCCCCTCAGGTAGGAGCGAGCGCGAGGTAAGCGTGCACGCGCGGGCTATTAATTCCCGCGAGCCGCTCGTTTCAAAAGACACCGGAGGAGAAGGAATCGTCGCGATTTCGCGCCCGACAAAGAGAGAAAGCTCGCGGGGCGCCGCGCAAAGCGCCACCTTTGCCGCAGGGAGGAGAGGAGAGCGATCGCTAATTCGAGCCCTATATCGGCCCTTCGATTTCCCCCCTCACGGCGAGTTAGCTGCGATGTGCAGCGGGCCGCGAAGCGTCGGTTAGTTACGCACTTATGATTTCCCGGCGGCGGCGGCGGGCGGCGCTCCGCGTCGAGAAACCTCCTGCGAGGCCAAGTGCACACACAGCGCGGGCTGAGGGCCGCTCCACAAAGCCGGGAAACGGGGACGTGGTCGAGTAACTGTTGTGCGCCGCGAGGCCGCTGTGTTTTGGGTTGGGTCGTAGCCCTTTGACGCCGATGCTGCTGCTGCTGTTGCTGCCGGATCGGACGGAGGAATGCGTTGGTTCGACGCCTGGAAATGGATCGATTTCGGGTGGACTTAGAGTTTGAGTTTTACTGTTTTAATGAGACTGGATGATTTTAAAGACTTTTTGAGCACAACAATATGTTTTTGAGGTTATGAACATTTTTTGTAGGATTTATTTTCAGTTTTTTCGAATGACAGAATAATTAGCTAATTTTATTGGTGTCGTCCATTTTTTTTTTAAGAAGGGAAAACAAGTTTTCGCTGTATTGTTATACGAAACGTTTGAACGGAAACTTTAGAAAACAAAGAGTTGAAAGCCAAGGCTGTTTACATTTCTTTATTTTTCTGCAATTAGACTAGAAACATACGTATACAAAACAGTTTGCATTTACGCGACTATCAAAAGTTTCATAGGAACAGAAAAAGTTTCCCCTTTACCAAAAATCTTTTCTTCCAGCTTATCCACATCCCCGCACAGTCTGCTATTAGGCAGCAACCCATTCGATAATTCTATTTTCCTTCCCTCCTCTCGTAAACACCGATAACGCCGCAACTCGGTAGCCCAGTCGTCGTCTCCCCTCGCCTCGCCGCGTTCCGGGACACGCCGTCGCTCGCCGTCGCCGTTGTGAAAAGGCCCGTACTCTCGTACCAGGATCGACACCCTCGCTCTCCGTGCGCATGTGCCCGCCGCGCGGCTGAATAAATCCCGGAGAACCGGACCGGGGACTTGGACAAACAGGGGAAACCTGAACGCGCGCCGCGAGCGGGGAGGGGAGAGAAAGGAGAGAGAGAGAGAGAGAGGAGCGATGATTATTTATAAAATGCGGATGTATATGAGAGCCTAGGCTGTGGGACGCCGAGCGATAGATTCGAGAGCGGAGGCGAGCCGAGGAGAGATGCCTGCGGAGGTGTACCTCTGATCGATGGGGAATTGTATTGGGACGGACTGTTTGCCCGATCTCTTCGTCGCGGCGACGCGCGTTTTGACGAACGAAAACTGCTCCTTGTGAATGACTACATTCACCGACGCGATAATGACGATAATAATTGCTCGCGCCCCGCGGGGAAAAAAGCGAGAGCGCACAAAACGAACGACGGGGATATCAAGCGAGAAGAAAGGAAAAAAGGGAACGCGGCAGACAACTGCGCGAGCACGCACAGATTTAGCGGGAAGCCCCGGCGAAAAAAAAAAAAAAATCTCTCGAGCGTCTCCTCCCGACTACAAAGAAAAGCAGGCAGGCAGGCAGGAAGAAGGAAGGAAGAAAGGAAGGAAGCAGGAGAGAGGGCCCCGCGCTTAGGGTTCCCTCGCACGGAAATTTCACGCAGTCAGCGCCGGCATTCCCCGCGTGAATTATTTACTCCGGTTTTTCAGCCCCGCGGATATATATATATATATATATGTATGTATGTATGTATGTATGTACGTATACATATACGCGGCTGATGAAGTGCGCGCCGCGACAAAGGGACGACAGCGCGCAGCTATCGCGATCGGCCTTTGAGCGGACGCCGAAACGCCTCGTTACTCTCGTTATAGGAAGCGCTTTTTCCGGGAGATATCCCCTTTTCTCTCTCTCGGCGAGCGCCGTCGGGAGAGTCGCCGCGGTGATTAATTAGGCGCGCGCGGCTTTGTTTTGCCTCTCTTTTCCCGAGGTTCGCGGGCGCGGCGCGGTTTTACGGTAATTGAAAAGTTGCCCGCGCGACTGCTTGGGGACACCTTATCAAACTTCAAATATCGACCGTATCGAAGGTGAATTAGTATAGTCCCCCGCGTTGTAAACTTGTTTGAAGTCGCTTCCAAAATTTGAAGTTTCAAAAGGCCGGTTTACTGCCCGCAGTAAAAAAAAAAAAAAAAAGATCTCCTTCCGCGGGTCAGATTTATGGCTCTATAAAGAAATGTATATCTCGCTGCGCGCGGAATCGGTCATTCCCACCGCCGCTCTCGGAGAGTCGGAGGTTAAAAATAAATCATAAAAATGAACGCGGCCCAGTTCCGCGTTAAGGTTGTACTCTTGCTTGTTATTTATAAATCGAAAATTGTTTTAAACGGCTCGGTAAGTGAAAATATTGGATAGTTTTATTTGCCGCGTAATATAAACGTTTTCAAAACAACCGAATAGTAGAAGGAAGTGGTAGTTAATTCTTTTCTAAGTGGTAGTTAATCTAAACAATAAACAAACTCTTCCAATTATTTACTTCCCCTCAAACCACCAAGGTTGCGTTCTTAAAAAAAAAAAAACACCGTCGACATTCATAAACACTCCACCAGCCCGCCTTGTCCCACAAATCCGAGCGTCCACCCATAATATACCTGCAGCTGCTCTCTCTCTCTCTCCGCCTAACAGTAAACCTCTTACAGCCTCCTCGGCGCATCTCTTTATCCGCCCATAGCTCTCCTCGTCGACTCCTCCCGCGAACTGCGGAATCCTGCCCTTTAACGGCCGCCGCGGCTTTTCGCCGCTCGTTAGCATACAATGCCGCGGCGGTCGCGAGGCGCGGCACCGCCGATAATCGATTCATTACGCGCGCCGGCGGCAGTCCCCCAATTACCGCGAGCCGCTGCACTTCCACCGCCGTCGCGTCTCTTAATCCGCGCGAAAACCGAGCGCTGCAGTGCCCCGCGAGGAAGAGCGGGCCGGAAGCGTGGAGTTTGCCGGGGAATTGCCGGCAATTGGGGCTATGATGGGATAATACTTCGGCGCGCTCTTCGGTTTTGCTCGCGGTCGTTTCGATTTGTCGACGGGGCCTCTCGGTATCGCTTGGCTTTTGTGGGTCAGTTTCATTTTTTTTTGGGGGGAGATTTTGTCGAATTTCGATGGGCAACCAAACGGGGGAGAGGTTTACACTGAGGCGAACGTAAAGTTTGAGTACTTGTCATTGTGGTCGAGGGACAGTTTTATCATAAAACTCGTGCAGTAAAATTTATTCATTTTTACGGCAAATTTTACGGTTTACACCAGTAATTTTTAACGCGTCATAAATTTTATTATTATTTCGTAGCAATTTTCGTGACAAGAGAAGTCTGTCCCTCGACTGCAATGACAAGTAGTCAAATTTACATCTCATTTTTCACACTGTCCAAAAGGAAGGTAACAAAAACTGTCATTGAATATTCATACGACAATTCAAAAATAATTTTACTTTGTTATCTTTCAATTAAAGTAACTTATGGCTCCTAATTATTAAACTTACGCAGAGAAGAGGGACTCAAAAGCCAGAATTGAAAACTCACCTGAAACACAAAAGAAAAATACAAATTGAGTATAAACATATCGAAACAAATCACTGTATTTAAAAGTACTTTTTCGTCCCCAAAAAAGGCACAATTTTAATATTCTTTTATAACGGATGCCAAGCAAAGATTCTACTCACAAAAAAACCCTCAAGCTTCCTCCTTCCTGTCCAGAAAACAATTCATCAAAGCCCCGAGGAGCGTCAGTCCCAGCAAAAATTTTAAAAGCAATAAGTCAAGCTAATTACGCCCCGACAGTCCTCGCGTCATTCGGAAAACCACATTGCCACCACATGTACCGAAATAAATTCTGACTCGGGCGTGAAAACACCGGGCGCATTAAAAAAAGAAGAAGTACAGAGTCGCCCGACGCACGAAGCTATGCGTGACGAATTGCTTTCCTAAATTAGTTAAACGCGAGTTACACACTCGTCGCGCACTCGTTTCTTCGAATCTGCGCGCCGCTCGAAATCTCGTTAAAAGTTTCGAGTCTCGAAGTATATGGAACACTCGTCGCATAGTGTCCGCGACAAACGAGTGTAATATTGCACGCCCGAGCGTTGGGAATAAACGCGGAGTGATCGTGTACTTACGATTTTTACGAGGCCTAACAGTCGTCATCGGGGAGAGGGTATCTATGACAGGGATCGTATTTGCCATTCCGCGGACGGAAGATCAACGAGTGCGGCCATGAATATGCGATCGCATCTGGCTTCCTCGGCGCATTATGAATAATTCACTTGCGTTTTATTAAGAGAAATATTAATCGTCATTTTTTTATTCAGTGTATAGAGTGTAAGTAAATCTTATTTGAATGAAACAAAGTATTACTTTTTATTAATGTTCGATGCAAAATTTACCGGCTTACGTACTTATCATTTTATATTTCAAAGATGTAAATTTAACTATTTTTCAATTTTACTAATTCGGTATATAATAAAAATTTACGGCACGTTAAAAGCGACTTTAAACACTTTGTGTAGCTGCTAATACTCGCCTCTCGCCCACATTCCCATCACACCAAACAGAGCCAACCTTCAAAAGCGCCACAAACGCGACACCGAAATCATTCCGCAAACTCCTCTCATTCGCACAGCCAAGCGCTCGGCAGTCGCGTAAAATCAGCACCGCCAATAAACCCCCGAGCCTTCCGCGGGCCCAAAACTCCCGTCCTTGAAAATTAGCCCCTCGATAGCCGGCAGAGTTCTTTGCTCCTCCTTCGACTCGAGGCCGTCGACTCTAGTTCACGGCCTCGTTAAAGCCAAGATTAAGGACGGGCCGCGCGTCTTTATTTTCGCTGCAGAAAATAGTGCGCGCCGCGGCTCTCTGCACGTGCAGGCCATTTGGCCGTGGGCCAGTTTTTCGGGGAACGGTCGCTGCTGCCTCCGTTGGGCGCTGCTCGATTTTCACGGAGACGGGATTCGATTTTCAGACGGTCTGGAAGGGTTGGGGATTTTGGAGCGACTAAAGGTTGATGGACTGTGTTTGGAGACTGGGTTGGAGTAGGGCTTCGATGGACTCGAAATTTAATTTACATCACGTGGAAAATATATTTTCGGAAAATTATTATTATTATATTATTTTGGCAGTTTTTGACTGATTATCGAGGAAGTACAGTAATTTTTACCGAACTACATTTGCAAGTTTATCATTGGTTTCGCCTTTTCCTCGTTTTGTATAATCGTTCGCATTACTTCATCACGACCAATGAAAGTTTCCTTGAACGAGTGAAAATTAAGCAAACCTTATTAGAGCAATAATCAGTTGAAAGAAAATTGAGAATATTAGCTTTATTGAGGCAATCTTCAAGAGTAATGGCTTCCAGCCGAGCGAAAAATTACTTCTACAGATCGCAATCGAAGAAAAGGACAAAAAAAGTGTTTTTATTACATTCGCAAAACGTGCTCAAGCGTCCAATTAAAACTCCTTTAAACCATTACGGTGTACCGCCGAATTTCAAGCCCGAAAAATTTTATCGCAATTTTCGAGTCGAAAAAGTACGGCAAAGAAGAGAGATAAGACTGAGGTCGGCTCGGATTAGGAAGCACCTCCAAGCGAATCCCCGCAGGAGGAGCATATTTTTTGCGACACTTTCCGAGAATCCCGATCGATAGCTAATCACCGCCGTGAATCAGCCGTCTGGCACCTTCGAAAACCGCCACCGCTGCGATAATAATTCGAAAAAAGCCGCTGCTTATCCGCCTTTCTTTCATTAAAAATCAATTCAACCCACACCGCGTCGAGTGCCGCTTATTTTCGGTCCGCAAACACCGCGCTTGGCATTCTAAAATCGTAGCCCCATAAAAACGTCGACGGCTGTTTAAGCCACAATTGAAAAAGAAACCCAAGTCGGACGCTCGAGGCTCGTATAACTGCAGCCGCGTAAGTCAATGAATGGCGCTCTCGCACAAAAAGCGCGCGTCGCTCATCGGCCAATCAAAGAGCGCAGCGGCGTAAACGCATCTCTTTTGTGCGTCGTGCACCTTTTATTTTATTATACATCGCGGGAGAGAGAGAGAGAACGGCCGGGTAATTCAGCCGCATTGTCCAGTCGGATATTCGCGCGCCGAGAGAAAAGCGCGCGAGCCGCGGGGCTGAATAAACCGACGCGGGTTTTTGAATGCGCCGGCTGGCGCTTCCTTGACGTTTTCTCGCAGAGGCGAGATAATGCTAAACCGCTGATACGTCAGACAGTGGTGCGAGCTTCGGGACTGAGTGCTGGCGTCATCGTAAAAAGGGAATGCACCATTTTTTTTTTTTTTTGCGGGGAGAGCTTAAACTGGCTTCGAAGGCGAATTTTGATCGCGCTGAGAGAAGAGTTTAGTCAAAATTACCATACTGCTCAGTAAGACCACTGCAGACTATCAAAACCAAAAAATTTACCAAACAGTATAGTAAAATTTCTTACATACATAGAGAATTTTACTAAACGAAGAAAAATTTTCTAGTAAAAATTATAATAGTACATTTTAATTTGATGACAGACTGTAAAAATCTAAAAAATTACCATAGCTTCTAGTAAATTTTCGGAGGTCAACAATAAATTTTCATATTTAGAATTGTAAAATTTACTGGGAATATGGTGATTTTTTAGATTTTTACAGTCTGTCATCAAATTAAAATGTACTATTGTAATTTTTACTAGAAAATTTTTTTCCGTGTATAAATATAGAAAAATTTACCAAACAGTATAGTAAAATTTCTTACAAAGTTGGGTTTTGAGTCTGTGGTGGCTTTACTAGACAGTATGATAATTTTTACAAGATTATTTGTAATTTTTACTATACTTCTTCCCTCAGTGCGAGATTGACGGAAAGTTTTTTTTTGTTGGACTATGCATTAGGTTTGCTTCTCATTGTCCGTGCGTCACGCCAAAGCATTTGAATAAAAATTTTATCTACTACAATAATTTTTAAAGAATGTCGATTAGCGACTACAAATGCGTTTTAATGCGTTGGAGTTAATTAAGGAAAATTTTCTGTTTTACTTGTCGTCGAAACTACTCTCAAGCAACACGATTTTAACCACAAAAGAAGAATATTTGCTTCGGATAATACTTTTTATCAAAATAATAAAAAAACGCGCAGCAAATGCCCCGACATTAAACTACCATTAAACACGACTCCCAGCCCGATCTCCCCCTTCCTCCTGGCTTCCGAAACCGAGTAAATTCCACTCTCAGCCCCGCCACGCAGTCGGATGTGTCAACCGGCCGCGCCACACCTTGACATTAAAGGCACAAGCCTCGTTGCCCAAGTGCATCTCTCTCCCATCCCCATGAGAACCACTGGGCCGCGCGGCGCTCCCCCTCCCCTTCCCCCCTTTCTTACTCCGCGGCTAAATTTAACCTCTCGCGGTGGGCCCGTTTTATCTCCGCTCCCGATGGAGATATTTCCTGCGCGCGCAGAGCGGCCACCCCTGAATGCGGCGCATTGTTTGGCATTACACCGCGCGGCGAGAGCGCCGTGATCGGACTGAGTAACGATATGTGCGAGAGAGAGAGAGAGAGAGAGAGAGAGCGCGACTGCCGAGCGAATTAGCGCCTGCTAAGCTGATGGTGCTCGGGCTCTTTTTTTTTTTTTTGGTTTGCGGAATTTTTCGAGCGCCGAGCGAGGCGACCGCCGCCGACGAGTTTTGGGCGGCGTTGAGGAGGTTCGCCGGGTTCGTTGCGTGCGTTTTGGGAGTGTTTGAGGAGCGTGGATAGTAAGTTTAATGAGAGGGTATCTGTAATTAATTGGGGAATGACGTAGCTATTTTTTGCTTTGAATTTTACGTCTTTAATTATTTTAGGCGTTGTGTTGTACTGTAATTAATGCAATAAACAATAAATTTGGTGTATCTAACATGATAATGATAAAGTCGAGAAAACATCCTTTAATCACGCCGAACTAAAAACGCTTCCATTTTAACGCCCCGACAATCCGCCAGCCTTAAACCCATTACAATATAATTATATCTTTCTCCCTAACCAGCCGAATGAAATCATCCCAGCCTCGCGTATTCCGCGAAGCATAAATCACAGAGAGCAGCACACACAGAAGTCCTTACATCCTCTCTCTCTCTCGAGAGAGAGAGACAGCAGTCGTCTCCGCCCGCAATATTTTACACCGCGAACCGTTCCCCAGCCTCCGTCCCCCGGCGCCTAATAACCCGCTCGCGGACTTTAATATTGATAGCTAATAAATATTCCCGGGGAGCGCGAGAGAGAACCCGGCAATTCCGCGGAGTGACAAACGCCGCATTCCGCGGCGACGTCGTCTTTTCTCTCTCGCCATCCCTCGGAGCGGCAAGCGCTGTTTCGTCGGTGTGTGTATATACAACAAATAGAGTATCGGGGGCCGATTGAAATACGCGCCGCGGGATCCCATTGTCGCCGGCATCAATGGGAGGAGGTGGAGGGGGACGACGACGACACAAGTGGGCGTTGGCGGGTGTACTTTCGTTCTGTCTCTCCGCGCTGCGTATCGCGGCTCTATTCTGCCGCGTATCGCAACGCCGCCGCCGCCGTCGCTTTTATCTATCTCTCTCTCTCTCTTTTCCGTCGGCCTTTACCCGGCGAGCGATGCAGACGGAGCGGAGCTCGTCGGCCTTTGGTGCACTGTTTCGCGGGGCGGAATTGCTTTTTACGCCGAGTCTCTTTAAGGAGCGGGTGTGGGGGTGGGGGGTATTGAATCGGCGATGTGTGTTTCAATTAACGGCCGCAGGTTTGTTTGAAGAAGGGAATGGAATGGACGCGGAGGGAAGGGTTTTGGGAAAAGTTGCTGTATCTCGGCGGTGATTCGAGGGTAGTCGTTGGAATCGGGGTGAAAAATATTTTACTTTGAACTAAAATTTAGTGTAGAGTTAATAATTTTTGGTAAATACTGTCCTCGAGTTCCTGACGAGTATACTAATGCATATTGCGAAATATTTGTTTAGGAGAAAGTTACTGATCCCAACAGAATAATGACGCAACGCCATATTTTAAATGCGTAAATCATGAGATTTTAATACATTATAATGTATTTTATTCAAAATAAATGTTCCGCTCCCCAGCAACAGCAAAAATCCCGAACAAAAATACTCTCCCCATTAAAAAAAAAAAAAAAATTCTCCGCTCTCCCCTATCCCCCGGCAGCTAAAAAAAAATCCGCGTTACACCCAGAAAAAGGAAGGCGAAAATACCGTCCGAGAGTCGCGTCGGTGCAGCGAATTGAATTCCCCTTTAGCCGAGAGAGGAGCGGCGATATCCCACATAGCGTCTCTCTCTCTCTCTTCCTCTCTATCCTTTTTTCATTAAAACCCGGCCGCGTGTCCCTCGCCGCCTTTCATGTCTGCTCCTCTCTTCGGGGGCCTCCCTATCGGCGCTATCAGCCTCGTCGTCCCCCCCCGCGCTCCCTCTCTCTCTCTCTCTTCCTCGTTCCGGCGCGCGTATACAGCAAGGCGTGTGCGCGCAGAGAGAGTCCTCCTCGCTAATTCGGTGTGCGCCAGAGGTGCTCATTGTCGCGCGAGGCGAAGGGATTGATATTTGCGCTCGGGCGAGCTGCGCGCGCCTAACGCGATTACCGCTCTCGGAATTAATCGAGCGGAGGAGGGGGGACACGGGAGCGGTTATGGAGGATGATGATTACGGGGATTTTGGAGGGGTCATTCGGGGTGAGGTGTGAGGTGTGAGTTTTTTTAGGAGAGAGAGGTGAACGGTGAGTGAAAACATTGCGGCACTGTTTAGAAACGCAATGACATATTGAATCGAGGAAAAAAAAATTGATTCGGCTATGGGTATTCAATATTGCATTATCGGTTGAATTGGTGGAATTTCTGTAGGCGGTTGTTTCTTTTCTCAGCGCGACAATGTTACCAAAATTATTCAGTAAACAAAAACCCACCAAATCTCGCAGCAATTTATCTAAAAACACACCTCGACAATGAAAATTTTCTCCATTCATTCGGTTTAATAACCGTCCTGAAAATCTCAAAGCAACGGTCTTCAATGCTCTTTATTATTCCTTCGTTTTTTCTCTCCTCGCAAAAACCTCTCCTCGAACACTACACACAACCACGCAGCGCGGCGGCCGTCAGGAATTTCCATTGATTTATTCCGGCGCTCGTTGTTCTTGTCTCCGAGCATTTAGAGCGCGCAATTAGCATTTTTTTTTTCAGACGCACTAAAGTCCGCGATTTACGCAAGGAGCTACCGACGTTTACGCTCAATTTTGCAGCTAACGCGTGTCCTATTATGCAACTTTCACATTCGCGAGGGACTTTCACGAGAGAGCCGATAGTGAAAGAAGAGGAAAAAAGAGCGGCCGATAATTTTTCCGCTCTTTTCGCGCGGCAAACGGGGGGAAAAATCGAAGCGGCGTCAAGACGGACAAAAGCGGAAAAGGACAAAGGTATATATATTTCGAAAACGCGAGCTCGCCTCTGCCGCGAACTTTGCGAGAGGAGCGAAAAAAAGGAGAACCGCGTTTTCTCCCCGAGGATACTTACCTTCGCTTTCGAACGCATAAAGCGTTAACGCTTTAATATAAAAGATTTACGCTCGATCGTTACACGTACGCTTAATCCCCGCCGCGTGCATTGAAAAAGTATACCAGGCGGATCTCTCTCGGTGAAAAAAAGATTTTTCGGCGCCTCGAGTACGTAGGCCCGAAAGAAACTGGATAAAAAGAGAGAGAAGCGAAATGGTTACGCTCGGATAATTAGCCGAGTTGAGCAGCGGCTTTTGTGTCGCCGCGGCACGCCGTCGCCGTTTGAATGAACGCACCGCTGCCCGGAGAGTATCTTTGCAACTTTATACTGCGGGAAGGTGAGAAAGGTTGGCGGCTCGAGAGCGCTTCCGAGGCGGATATTACCGCGCTGGGAGGGCTGTATGCGCGTCCGTTAAAGGGTTAGGCGGAGGTAAAGAGATTGCGCAAGGGTGACTTGCGTTACCCAATGACCGGCTTTGTTTTTCAGCGAGACTATATCCTACTTATGTACTTTTACGCACTTTTGCGTTGAGTAAAAAAGTGCGGTGCTGCTCCTCATCGAATGAAGAAGTGGAATGAATTTAAAGTGAACGGTTTTTTTGCAAGTTTAATAGGAGTGTTTGAATATTTGGGGAGGGTCGCCGGCTCGTATTAGCTTGTGTGAAAGTGTATGTAAAAAGGGTATTTAAGCGATCAAGAAAATATTTTGAAATATATAATTTGAAAATAAATCACTGAAATCTTTTTTGTTTTTCATTCTATTCTAATCTATACTTTATTTCTTAACAAATTCGTACAAGTTGACAAGTAGACCGTAAAATGTATTTATAGTTACATATCCTGCAGACTATTTCACGAAATTTCCTCTCGGTAAACGAGTTGAAGTATTTTATAACGTATTTTTATTTTGCATTTTACATTTATTAACCTTAAAGTTTCTCATCGCATTCATAGCACCTCGCAATTTCTGTAACTCGTCTACAATTTTCCAAAAGAAAAGACCAGCCGACCCAACGAAAACGGCTCGGCGCCGTAATTCAATTCCACCGAGGCAGCCGTAAGCAGCCGCTCTCAAAACCCTTCCGCGGCCCTCCGCAGCGAACGACGTTTGCCGATCCCGCCTTCGTCTCGCGCGACGCACGCACACGCCTGAATCGCCGGGCAGAGAGAGAGAGAGAGAGAGAGAAAAGAGTAAACGTCTGCTCGGCTGCGTGCGCTTTTCGCGCGGAGTTTCTCCCCGCGTCGGAGGCGCCGGTTTGCGATATATTCGATGGAAGTTTTGCGCGAAGGAAAAAATAGAAGCTTAATTGCGGAAAATTGAACGTGGGTTTTATTGTAACGACGTGTGAATTATCTGTAATAATAGGCTTGGGTATAATATAAGTATCGGACACTTTGCTAAGGGAATAAATGATTATCGAGCTAATTTTAAAACAATGCGTCATTCTGAAATAGCAAAGCACTTGCGATATTAACCTGAATTATCTATTCACAGTATGTATTTTTCGCGTTCTCTTTCCCTTTTAACCACAATCGCGTTACAGTTACATCACGCACATCGTGACTCCTTCCATCGCGCATTTTTCCTCGATTCTGTGTCATTTTAATTCCCGACTAATCGCTGATTAACTCCAGCAGCCCGACAAAAGATCGCCTCTACAATACACTCTCGCCTTATCGATTGCAAGCATCAGCCTTGCATAATTCGCAATCTCCAGCCGGCATCTCCCTCGAAAGAGAGAGAAAAAAAGAAGCAATAGCCCCGGAAAAGCAATAGTGCTCGCCTCGCGGAAATGCAAATGTCCCGAGTTTCCCTTTCTCCGCGGCTCCACAGGCGACGAGACGGCGGCGGCTCGAGAAATAAAAAAAAAAAAAAGGAGAAGTGCATCGCCGGAAGTGCGAGCCGGTTTTTACGCGCGATGACGCGAGAGCGGCTGATTTACCGCGCCGCCGAAGACGCCTCTCGGGTCCGCAATTTCGTCGCGAGACTATATGTATGTATATCTCGATGCGCGAGTTTAGAGACTCGCGGCCGATTCGGCGGCTGCACTTTCTAATTGTGCTTTCTAATTATGAACGCGGCCAGGCTTCGCGGGATATTTCCAGCTGATGTGTACTCGCGGGCTGATTGCTGAATCGGACGAGGAGAGAGTTTGCGGGGAGCTGCGGAGGGATAAAGGCAGCCACGACGGCTCATTGAGCGCTGATTCGCGGTTTTATTCGGATTTATAGTAGATTTTTAGTGCAGCGGTTATCGTACGTTTAAAAAAGAAGGTATAAAGAAAGTAAATAGTGGAATTAGTGATGTAACTAAACAATCTCACAATACTTTACAAAGCAAATTTACTTTAAAATAATACACAAAGCGTTTACTCAACATCTCTTACCGATTGCAAACACTCCGAAGCACCTCGAAAAAGTTTCATTTTAAAAATCCGAAAAAAAGAGCTTAATTTACAGCCCTCCGCCTAATATCCCCGACGTGCTCCTTTGACCGTTGCAGCGGAGAAGAGACACCCAGAAAACGCAGAGACGACGTCGCCGTCCGGCGGAAAAAGAAAGCAGCTGAAAAGGCAAACACAGAGAGCGACTCTCGGGTCTCGAGAGCAAACGAGCGGCGCGTGTCCTCATCGCTCGTTTCTCAGGCCTCTCTCTCGAGAGAGAGAGGCTGTCCGTCCGTCTGTCTCCGTTCGGGAGGTTATATAGCATCTCTCCTCTCCTCCCAAGAGAGAGAGAGGGGACCTTCGCCTCGAGCGCCTCTCGCCGTGTGACTCAAGCGGAGGAGAAGGCGAGAAGGTGATTCATGCCGGGGGACTACAATGCCGGGCCTGATTTTTGCGGCTCGATAACAAAACTATTAAGCCCGCCGCGCCGCGCCGTTTGGCAATAACATTTTTTTTCGAGCGAGGCGCCTTTTGGCGAACTGGGAGCCGGGGATTGTCGAGGCTCGACGGAACGAGAAGCGAGAGGAGGGTTTCGAAAATAAATAATACGGAGCGTGAAAATTGGAGCCGAGCGGAGAAACTTTTTTTTTCACATCCGAGCCCTCTATCTCTCTCGCGATAATAAAATATTTAAAACGCCTCCGCGCTGCGCGACGGATAACGAAAATTTCCAACGGAGAACCAGATAAAACGAACCCACTCGACTAATACATTCGAAACTTCCTGAAAAGCGGCGAGAGAGCATCGCGCCGATAAATCTTAATAGCCCCCCTCTCGACTCCAGTGTTTTTCTCCGAACTGCTCTCGTATACACACAAAAACGCATCGGAACCATCGCCGCGCAGGAAAACCCATCAGGCAGGAAAAGCCGAACGCACGTCGGACGCCTCTCGAAAATGTAGAATTTAGAGTTCGTCGGCTATATTACTTGCGCGCGCATCGCACACCAATAAGGAGGTACTCCCTTTGGTGCTTTGGGCGGCGATTTGCATTTTTATCGAACTATCGGCGAATTGCACGGAGCAGCTCCGCCGCTGAATTTGCATTACAATGCGACTCGGAACGGATTTGCGAGCCCGAGTTTTTCAGAGTTATAAGTCGAGGAGTTATTGCGGGAGTGAAAGTGAACGATCGAATCATATTGTGCGCCGGTCTAATCGAAGCCGCGTTGTACACTCTTAATTCAGCTTTTGCGCGAGTTAAAGAAGAATTAATTGCGAGTTTAAAAAAAGTCCGCCGTCGGTCGTAATTAAGCCGCGAGGATATCGGATTTATGGTTTTTCTGTAAATAGACACTGAATAAACAATAGAATATTGAAACAGTCGGAGTTTATTTCCAGCCGACGTATTATGCTAATCCTATTACAAAATCCCACATTTCACGGAACCGTAGAAAACCCAGACAGGAAGTAGTCGAACGCGAATCAAATGCTAATGTAATATTTCATTTACATGCAAATTTCCGGCGCGCAAACAGAGAGCCCCGATACATCGCGTTGCAAACCAAAAGTAAATATTTTCACTCTCCGCGGCAGGAAGAGTCCTCCGCGTTTTCCCCGGCTCCTGGAAAATCGCGCGCATCCCAAACACAAAACCCACATCCGACCTTCGCGGCAGCCAACAGTGGCCACATTCACTCCTTTATCCTCGCTCGGCAAACCCGGCGCACCACGCATCGATCCCCGCTCTCGCAGAGGCGAAAAGCGAGAGAGAGCGTCGTTTGAAGTCGCGTTTATAAACGCGAAAGAAGCTTTCGAGCCCTCGGCGAACTAAAAAAGGCAGCATCCCGCGCGCGGAGAGAGGAGCCGAGTGGCGCCGTATGAAAGCGAAAAAGGAAAAAAAAAAACGGAGCGTATAAAATATGCCCGGCGACGACGACGACGACGACGTCGGGGGCCTTTATAAAATGCAGGCGCTGCTGCTGCTGCCGCCGCTGTCACGGCTGAAGGGCTTCTTTGTTCGGCCGGCGGTTCCGCAGTTCCGTATTTGGCGAGAGGCGCGCGCGGCAATCTTATCGCGATTATTTAGCGGCGAGATTAGCCTCTCGGGGATGACGACGAGTAAGCCGAGTCGATTGTTTACCAACACGCGCCGGGGATCGTTCGCGCCGAGTTTTTGTTTTCGCGAAACGCGACTGTTGACTCTGCTCTCGGGGGGGTTCAACAGTCAGCCGATGATGATAAGAGGCCGTGTCAGGTGTTGGTCTCTCTCCGAGAGGAGTTTTCGTTGTTTGGACGCTTTATTGAGGGATAAGACGAGAGGGCCGGTTAACTTTGTGGATTTCATGACTCTAACTGTAAATAACGACGTGACATCGATATAATCGCATTGGTATATGCCGGCCTTTAAATTGTAACGTTAGATTGTATTTGTAATTTCGTACAGTTAAATGTCCGTGACTTAAGTGTCAATAGATATAAAACTAAGCGCAACTTCACACGTTTATTACGTTACATAGTAACTTTCGACAAGCAACCTTGACCAATTGTTTATACACATATAATAAATATACACGAATCACGCGACGTACCCAAAGCGTAAAAGAAACAAAGCCTTTCTAAAAAGCGAGACCAATTACCCATTAGCCGCCGATATACGCAAAGCCCGAAATCACGTACGCCGCTTCTCGTCCATTAGCGCATATCAGACTTTCTAGCCGCCGCTACTCGCAAAGGCACTCGTGCGAATCGTGAAAGTTTTTCTGTTCGAACTTGGGGTACCGCGGCGTACGTGTATGAGCGGTGAATGAAGGATCCGGTGTCGAAAAGAAAAGTAATAAAGAAAAAATGGGGGGAGCAGGAAGCTCTTGCGGGTTGGTACGCAGTCCGATTGCTCGCGAGAAGTGGGGATTGAACATTTTTTTTTACCTTCGCTGCGAGATCTTGCCTTGAGATGCCCTCTATCACTGCGTTTCTTAGGTAATCGATTATGTTGAATAAGTAGAGTTTGAGATTCTTGAATAAATCAACGGGGCGCAAATTGGAACACATGCAAACGGTAAATGAACAAAGTAATTGACTAGAATATTTGGAAAAACTAATTTTGACTAGAAAATAGATGTGTTGGATCACTGGCGAAGACCGTTCCGTGCGACACTCAAGAACAAGACTGAACCTCTGGCTACTGTTTGTACTTGGATATCTGGTAGAGCTAATGTTTTGGGTAGTTTTGATTTCCTAGTATTGCCCTTCCATACCAAGTATACTCAGTACGAAAACATTCGGTTCATATTCACTAGTCTTGGCTATTCTTGTAATATTAAACTTAAAAGTTCTGAGAACTATTATGTACTTTCCATCGATGTTGCAAACGTGCACTTATTGTACATTCGTTAAAATATCCATTGAAATTTCGCTTAATTTTCGGTGCTGCAACTACTTACTTCATAGATTAATCATCGAGGATCGAAATCCAAAACTTTCTCCCTTAAAACTAACTACACACTCGAAGCGATACACGCTCCCACATTCGCCCAAACCTGCATCTCGGCTTCATAATCGGCCGATCGGAGGAGCAGCCGAGAGAAAGGAGAAAATTGGTCAATCGCCGTCCTACTCGGCCTGCTGCACCTACGCGCATCTCCATACCCGGCGATGGGGCTCCGTGCGACTCACGGAACGCGGGACTAATCGCGATTTTCCGATAGGAGCTCCGATCCGATATCGACGTCGGAGAGAGGGGAGAATATCGGATTAGCGAGCTTTATTGTCGTCTCATAGGGGTTTTAATTGAGCTTCGTCGAGCGAAGAGAGGGATATATGATTAACGAGTATTTGAGGATCCGATTGAGAAGCACTTGTCTCTCCGGCGTTTGCCGCTGCATAAATGACGTTTGCGTGGTGGTTTATGCGATTGGCCGTTTATTTGGGTTGCGACGCTCTGAATAGCCTTCGATTCGAAGAAAATGTAAAGCTGCGGCCGCTTTTAAACACTGTTATAAGGAGGCTCTTGCATGTAAATTTATGACCTCGGCGGTAACCCCCTTTTAATTATGTAAAATGGAGAAATTTTTGCTTCTTACGTGGATTTTCTGTTCTTGGCTATTTTATAGCTTCCTGGTCCTCGTTTTTAAAATTTGAACTTTTGCCAGGAATTTTATGGTCATCAATAATTCAAAGTTTTTCACCCACGCACTTTTTCTACCTTAAAACGAGGGTTTCCCGTTAATTCATTAAAAAATCGCTGTTTTATTCGCTTAGAAAGTAGAAATTAATTAGCACACAATCAAAAAAGAAGCACCTACTTACAACTCGAGCCTCTCGAGAGGCAGGCATTGAATTTTGACGATCGCACAAAGCATCGGGACGCAGCTCGCCGAGGTGTTAAACCTCTCGGTATCTGGACCTCACAGCTCCCAATTTACATTTATGCAAACGAATTAGTCCGAATGACCGGACGCGTATCTCACGCGTGAAATAACAGGGCAGAAAAGCCGATTTACGCGTACGCAAAGCCGACCAATTTCCAGCTCTCTCTCTCTCTCCTTTACCAGAAAGCGCAGCCGAGCCCCGTTTATCGATGACAGAAGCCTTTGCGCAACGTCTCACGAAACGCACATCCATCTCTCTCTCTCCTCGCGCGAGAACGCGCCGCTCGCGTACTAATTAAACAAATGCGCCGAGAGAGAGAAAGAGGAGGGCCCCGACATTAGAATATCGCGTAATTAATCTTGCATGCGGAGTATGCGGCTAATCGGAGTGCGCGGAGCGCGCCGGGCGACACTTTCACACGGCGTCGCTGACCTCTTCTGTGTTATATATGTGTACAGGCTGCGACGTCGCCAATATAGCGTGCAATGCCTCTCTTTCGAAACGAATTTATATGGAAACGCTGATGGTTTGTTCGGCCGACGAAAGTGAGAGAGCGGAATTTTCGGGGTAATAAAGTAATTGGTGTATTAATTTTTTTTTTTTCTTTAGAAGGTTAAAGCCGCCGCTGTTTTCGTAATGAAAATTATAAATGAAAAAAACTCGCGTGTTTAGAGGTGCACAAAAGCGGGCAGTGCGGTCAACGGTGATAAAAAGTTTTATGTATGAGTCAGGTCCGACCTTGATGAGAGGAAAAAAAATTTATATTTTCCGGCCTGCGCCGCAATCAACCGGCCTTTATGCGAAATAAATCAATTCGAAGCGCTACGCGGACGGCGTGTTCCAAAAACGAAAATGCGAGAGTATAAAAATTTATCTATCCAGCCCATCTATTACCGCACTTGGAGCTAACCTTCCATTAGAAAAAAAAAAGACCGTTTAAGTGTATATCGGTTAAATGCAAAAATGACCCAGAAAAAAAAACGAACGAACGAACGCACGAGCGAGGCTCTCTCTCTCGGTATCTCGTAAAATCGGCGAGTACTCTCCGGCCGGCGTTACACGCGCTAAAACTTCGCGGAATCTCATTTACATTTCGCTTCGGAACAATCAAGATTTCGCGCATGCATTAACGCCCGAGTTTTTCCCCGAACGGGCCTCTGCTCCTTTTTGTCAACGGCAAAAAAAAAAAACAAAGTGGATCGCCGAGAGGTGGCCCCGTTTTCGCTCTCCGAGGTAAACAATGAGAGCGGGCCCCCGCTCGTAATCCCCGCGAAAATCGGCCGGTTATCGCGATCGTCGTAAGCGCGCGCCGCCGCCGCTTCGCGATGCATCAAAAGCGGTAAAAGCGTTGTGAATTATGTAAGCGGGGAGATCGCTCGCGCGGAAATCCATTTCGGATTATATAAAAAAAAAAGGAGAGCGAGCGAGCTCGTTGCGAAATTATTGCGGCGCGCGATGAAAATCGAACGCGATCTTTTGAAAGAAGCGCCGTTGCTGCTCTTTGTAGGAGCGCTGGAATTTTCAGTGACTCTTAAAGCGGGTAATCAGCGGCACTAGTTTTCTATAATTAGGCGCAGAGTCACTCTTTGTATCATCAAGGCTGTCGAGCGACAGCAATTTCACGTCGAATTCGAAGGAAATTAATGCGCGAACGAATTCGCTTCGAAGTTCGTGCCGTCTGCTAACTCGAGAGTGAGTCACCGATTCATTCGATATTATAATTACGTTTTTGAAGGATAGAAACTCTTCTCGGCACACACACACGTGACTCATCAATCGGCTCTTTTCAGCTACTCGCTTTTTATCGGTGTCAATTCGCGAAACATCATTTTTACACACACTGCCCGATTGTTTGCGTAATAATCTGAGAGAAAAAAAAATGCGGGGAATTAATTAACTCTTTGTTTTTATCTAAAAACCCGGTGCGCTCTCGAGCAATAATATCTGAAATATTCAATCTTCGGAATTACGCCGAGCCTTACGTAATTCGCGATTGTTACAAAAAAGCTAAATGCACTTCTCACTTTTGTTGATATTCCGAGATGCAGAAGAATTGCTGTGTAATTAGTTTCCGACGACCGGCTGCTTTTATTTTTCTTCCTTTTTTTTAAAGCCAAACGCGCAAATGAAAACGCATTAATCACCGTGTAAACAAATGCACGGTGACGAGCGACGAAAGGATTCCCGGTAAAGCGAAAAGATGAGCGCCGCGACGCATTTTTAGCATTCCATTTATCAAACGAAAGCAAACACAGCTCCGAAAACACTCTCTCGCGCCTCCGTCGCACTCTCGATACTTTTCGTATATCGTTTCCTTATAAAGAAAATCCCAAAGGTCGCGACGTCCTTCGCCGCGAAAAAAAAAAACTGCACTCTCGCAGCTCCTATCAGCGTTTAATTATCCGCGTAAAAATCGAGCTTCGCGCCGCGAGAGCACGGGAATATTCAATTTTCATAGCCGACCGTAAAAAGCCTCCTTAGAATATCCGAACACGACGCTTTATTAAGCCACGAGCCATCCTGCATTCCTTCAGCCTCTCGAGGCAAACACCCGCTCTCTGTCAACCGCGCGAGTATACATCACTCTCTCGCTCTCACTCACCAGGACTTTGGTGAACCGGCGCTCGAGCTCCTGGGCGTCGGGCATCGGCTGCCTCGGCGCTCCGCGCACGCTGCCGCTTCGCGTGTGCTGGGAGGCCGTGGTGGAGTTGAGGCTGCCCTGCAGGTAAGGCTGGCAGCCCTTGAACACGGCATCACGCTGCGTCTGCTGATGCTGCTGCTGCTGCTGGATCTCGGGCTGGCTGTCGGCCTCGAGTCGACTGCCCACGAGACCCATTTTCGCTGCTTGTGTATTATATTCGGCCGCGCGAGGATGTATCAGGCGAGGGAGGAGGAGGACATGTTTCCCTGCGCGCGTTCTTCGCCTCTGACTCAGCTCTCTCTCTCTCTCTCCTCTCTCTCTTTTCACTTGCTCTCTTCTTCGCTCTCGCTTTTCTAAGCTTTGGGCTTCGGCTACCTACGGGATTATAGGTATATATGTACACAAAACTAACACAGACGCGCGACCGGTGCAACAGGTACCGCGAGGAGGCCCATGCCGGCGGGGCGCTTCCTTTTCCGGTGATCGGCGCGCTCCTCTGCGGGGCGAGAGAGGACGCGTGCGGGAGCGAAGGAGCTGCTTCGGACACGGGCGCTGCTGCTCGCGCGCGCGAACCTTCGAGCCGACTGAGTGCTGCGCGAGAGGCGACGAGCGGCGCGAGCGCCGACGAGGCGCTGCGCTGCGCTGCCTGCCGCCGCCGCAGCGACGCGAGCGCGACCCTCGGGAGACTTTTTGACTTTCCCCCTCAATACAAAACAACTCTCCACGAACGCACGTCCCACCCTTTGTAGGAAATACGGAGTTCGACGGGGGTTTTGCTTTATTTTTCCTTCCGCTCTGTGAAAATAGGTGTTCGCGTGGTTGGGACTGGTTTCGGGCACGGCTGGTATTTCAGCGGGGCGCTTTCCGAGTCCGGTGCATCGACACGTACGCGTATGCAACAAAGCGTGCACGTGTTGCGCGTCGGCGAGTATATATGTGCGTTGGCGCTGTCATCGCCCGTCGCCGGGATTATGGCCGACGAGGGAATACGCAGGCAGTTTTTACGGCCGCGGAGCTCCGCCGAGGATTCCCCGGACGTTGGCCTCGCCGCTTTTCGATCGTAATTGATGATGATTGGGGAGTTATTTCCTTTTTCAGAGGTTTTGAGGGTTGAAGAGGAATTTTTACGCGCGCGCGAGCGGGCTTTTTACGGTGGAAGGTTTTATGGGGTTCTTTTGTTTTTAATCGCGGCGGCGGGGGTTCGTGGGAGAGTTTGAATTTTCTGCTGTGCGCTCGGGTTGCGTCATTTAAACTTTTAAATGCTTTTAAGCTTCTCGGCGTGTCGAAAGTTAGGGGTGATTAGAGATGATTCTTAAAAATTTTTAAATTCCCTTTAAACGTTGAAGCAATAATTTGTTTGAAAATTATTAAATAAGTATTTTATTTTGTTTAATCTTAATTCATTTATTACGCCTGAGAATAAGAAAATTGAATCCTTTTAAACAATCAATAATTTTAGATAATTATTCAATTGTCTTTTCAATCAAGTTTTCAATTTTGAAGAGTTATTGTACTTAATTGTGACTAGCGAGTGAACCATTTTGATTAGTCAACAAAATATTAAACTTTATTTTTCTTTTATCCCAAGAAACTAAAACAGGAAACTATCCTATCAACCAAGTCAGCAATCACCCCCGCAGCTTTCGAGCTCGATCGCAGCGCGTCGTTGCGATCAGTTCGCCGAAAGAAAGCAACAGCAGCACCGAGAGCAGCGGCAGCAGCAGCCTCAAGACGGCGGCTCCGCGCTCGGAGGAGCGACAGAGAAAGAGAAAGCCGCGACTATCAAAGGAGAGGGCTTGTGCCTCGGCTCTCTTATAGGTATATACACCTCTCTCTCTCTCTCTCGGGGATCGAGTGCATGTGTGCGTGCTTAGTTTGCCTATCGGGCCTGCGAAAAACGTCGTCTCTGCAAGCAGCACCTCCGGCGAGCTTTCCCACCGCTCGCAAGCCGTGTCAGTCGATCGCTGGCTAACCTCGGCGGCCGCCCGGCACGTACAGCAGACCCACCGTCCGCCCCCCGTAGTCGATGGCCCGGACGTCGCCGCCGGCCAGGAAGCAGCGCGCCTCGGCGACGAGCAAGAGCTGATACGCCTGCGTGCCGGCCGAAGGAAGCGCCGATTGGTCGTTTGCGAAAAAATCTAAGGAGAGGGAGAGCCGCCTTCCCTTTTCTCGGCGCCGCCGGCCGAATTCTAGAGGTAACGCCGCCTGCTTGCTTTTCTTATTCCTGGGGGGGTAATGATTGTATCCGCGAGTGACCCGCGACGCCGACACGACGATAACTCTTTAGATTATGCGGGAAATTGCGGACGAGGAGAGCTTTTGTATTTAAATTCCTCGGGTGGTTCTCGAGATAGAGCGCGAAAACGCTTTGGCATTGATCGCCGACGCTGAGCTGCACTTTCCGGAGTTTATTACTTGCGTTGACGGCTCGCCGGAGGTTTTAATTGTTTGCCTGTTTTGTTATTTAGCGCGGTCAGCATTCTTGCCGCGAGGCTGACAGCTCTCGTTTGTTCGCCTGCCTGCTTTCAAAGTTTTTCGCAAGAGCCTCGGAGAGTCGAAGAGTGCACGGTCGCTGGATTTTCGGAGAGATTCGAAAGAACGGTAACTGACGTTTTCTTTTTCGCATATTGTACTCCGACGCAGCCGAGCAATTATTACTCGAGCGAAACGGAGTGCCGAGCGGAAAAACTGCGTGCGGCACATTTCCATTAGGAAATTTCATTTACAATTCAAGCTTTTTCACACGCGAATAGACACTTTCGCAACGTCGTCGGTCGCAGCGGCCGCGGCGGGCGACGGCGAGCAAGGAAAGCAAGCAAGCAAGCAGGAAACAAATATCCCCACACTGGTTTCTCGTCGTCGGTGCGCCGCAATATTTCGCGACTTGCATCTTGCGCTTCTCTCTCTCTCTCTCTCGCGGATCAGTACGGCTGGCATATATAAGAGCGGCAGTTTCCTAGAGGTCACTAGCCTCTTTCTCTCTCTCTCTCTCTCTCTCCGTCGTCGCGAACTCTCGGCCTTTTTCTTCTTGCCCTCGCTCATAATACGTACACACTCGCCTCCTTTGGCTCTGTGTGCGTGTGCCGCTGCTGCTGCTGCTGCCGAGAGTGCCTAACCCGAAGTACATAATAGCGCGAAGGCCGAGATTTTTGCGAAAGCAATCGTCGAGCGACGACCTTCGCGGCCAGAGCTCCGCTGCAGGCCGCTAAACGCCTACTCGGCAAGTACGTTTGCAGGCCTGGCTTTGTACGTAACCCTGCATGCTGTGTCCCCGCCGCCGTCGTCGTAAACAGTAGGTGTGCGGTAGCGGGCTATTAGAAAAAAGAAGAAAAAAAAAAATGACGGCCCGCGCGACCTAACCTAACCCCCGGCCGGGCTAACCTAGCACGACGCGAGCCGCGGACCTCGTGGTGCTGCTGCACTTTAAACGATGCAGCTGATATGCGGCACCGCCGGTGTCATTATCCGCCGAGTGCGATGAACTCGAGAGGCGGTCGATAAGACAGGTCTCTCGAGCGCGGGGCGGACACCAACTCGCTGCGGGAAGTTTATTTACCAACAATGATGCGCCGAGGCTCTCTGGGAACCCGGTCACGTGCACACCTACGCCTTGATTAGAGATAATCGTTCTGTTTTCAGTTGTTTCTTGCTGAAAAAAAACTGCTTTTGTAATGCGATCTTTTTGTAAACACGGCGATGCATTTTAATGACGATGAAGCCTTGGCCGTCTTGACTTTGATTTTGATGTGTGCGGATTTGGTTGTCGATTTTGACGTTTGATTAAAAATTTTTTAAATGTCGCTTGAATATTAAACGATAAAAAAAATTTGTATTTACAAAATGTTGTAATATAATATTATTGAGAAGAAGGAATAAATAAAGAACCGACGAAAATTTTTAGTTTATTGTGATTGAAGAGCTTAAATTTGTAACCTTGGGGAAGGAACGACGGAGATAAATAAAAATAACCGCCGTTAAAGTTTGAATTCATTAAAGTGCGAAGAGGTCGTAAAGTACAAATTGTTGTGAATTCACGTTGCACAAAGTACCAAGAAAATTACAATTTACTCCGGCCCAATAAAGTCAAGTCTGCAGAAAAGGTTTTGCTTTCGCACGAAAATGAAGCGTATCTGGAGCAGACAAAAATCGTTTTCCGTCACTTAAACCCAATAAAAGCCACATTTCTCTCATTCCAGCTCCAAAGTCATCGGTCGCAGTCGCCCACCGAAGCCGAAGTAGATAACAGACTACGGCGAGGAGAGGAGAGGGGCAGCATCGCGGCGCAATAATCTTTCGCTTGACACTCTGACCTCGACTGAAGGACGACCTCAGCTACTTGGGCAGCTCTCCTCCGTTGCAGGCAAAAATAGCCAAGGTCCCCCGCGATGCGCCGAGCGAGAAACACTCGTCGGCCGAGCTGAACTCGCATACTTATATAGAACATGGCCGAGGACCAGGGAAAACCCGAGCCCGAGGGCGCGACCTTGCCCAAGGACGAGCCCAAGAAGCTTGAGGAAAAGCCGCCCGAGAAGCCCGTCGACGGCCACGAGGAGCACGACGAGGGCAGCCAGTCCATCAACCTGGAGCTCGAGGAGGACGAGGAGCCCAAGGCCGACGACGACGACGACAAGCTGCACAACGCCAAAAACGAGACTGAGACTGATGATAAGCAGGAGAAGAAGGAGGAGGCTGACCCCGAGCCGGCTGCCGAGGAAGCCAAAGCAGACGCTGGACCGCCGAGGAGCGATCCAAACCCAGAGGAGAAGCAGGACGAGCCCGAGCAGGAGTTACCCGCCGAGAAGGTAACCGCAGAGTCCGAGCCTCCGGCCGATACCCAAGAATTAGACGCAGCCACCAAAGATGACTCCCAAGCCAAGAAGGAAGACAAGGAGGAAGAGACAGAGAAGCAAGAGCCCCAGCCCAAAGCAGAGGAGAAAAAACCGGCCGAGGAGGCGGAAGTCGGAATCGTAGGGCCGCCGACAGCCGCGAGCGAATTACTGGCCGACGAGGAGCTGGTCGCCACGGAGAAACCTACCTTACCGACCAACGATACATCGCCCAAGATCTCGGACCGCGTCGCCCGATGGGTCGAGGCCTCCAAAGCCGACGAGCCCGACGAACTCGTCGACGACGTCGACGACGAGGACAAGGAACTCGACGAAGAGGAGGAGGATGAGGAGGAGGAGGAAGAGGAGCAGGAGGAGGCTGCACCCAAAAAGAGGGGCAGGAAGAGGAAGCAGAGCAACGGGACCAACGGCGGAAACAACAAAAAGGCGCACAAGGTCGTCAACAACATCATTCGACGCAGCATCAGATGGTAAGTTGTGGCTTTTTGAAAATTATTTTAAAATTTTTTAATTCACTATTATATGCTCCTTTGATAGCAATTTAGCCCTTTAACTTTTTCGGTATAAAACATTTTTGTGTTTATTTTTTACAATAGGTATATTGAGATAGTCAGCGAAGTAGGAATTTTTCCATAATAGAATTGTTTAACAAAAAAAGATTACTAACACCGAAGGCCCCGCGAAGACGATATGAAATCGCCTTCGAACGAGCAAGAAGCGCAAACGAAATACCAGCGTTATCTGCGTTATCTAACGCATCCAGCGAGTATATAGAAGCGAGTATCCTTGCGGCGCATAAACACCGAGTGCGCTCACGAGCTCTCGGAAACAAAAAGAACGAAGAAAACACAGACGGCTGCGCGGCCGAAGGAGCCGCCTTTTCATTTGCCCTTCGCGGCAATTCATTCGGCCTACGCGGCTTACGTGCGCGACTCCTGGTAAAAATCCGCCGCAACGAGGTCGAGGTGAGGCGCGCGAAAATAAGAGAGGTCGCGCGCACAGCCTGCACGGATTACCACGTGCACCATATGCGCCGCCGCCGCGCCGAGTTTCTTGCTCTGCGTAACGCACACCTTTTCGACGAGGCGTCGTTGCGCGCTTCTTTTTTTTTCACCGGCGTTTCAGAACTTGAGAGAGAGAAAGAGAGGGTATCGAGGCACTCGTTCCGGTGACCGTATTTTAACGGTATTCAATTATTGAATCGAGTATTGGAGATTGATTTGTGTACGATTTGGTTAATAGTTCGGTATTTAAAAAATATGAGACTGGTTGAATTGATTACCTCGCGTTTACTTTAATTGTACTTTGCTTTTAATTCAATATATACTGTGAATAAATAAGATTTTGATGTAAAAATAAAATAGCGCTCAGCACGAAAAGAAACCAAGGTGAGCATTAAAAACGCAATATTGCAATGCCACAATCTCTTACAATTGAGAAAAATCAAGGCCGCCCGGAGAACCGTAACTCAGTTGCACAAACTAAACAATCAGAGTCGGCCTGCAAATCGCCTCGTTTTCCCTCTCCAAAAGGCCCCCCCAAAAATCCACCAGCCGCCGGTCGCCCTGTACTTCGAGCTCCGGAAAAAGCAGGAAACGTCACCCGCCGCCAACCGAACAGTGCAACCGATCGTTTCCTCCGAAAATTTTTTGCGTCCGCCGCCGTCGCTCGCCCCAAGGCTGCGCGGCGCGTAAAAATAATTTTTTACGCCCGATCGACCTCTATCTCAAGGAAAAAGCTGCCGGCTTGGTCTACGCAATGGCCTGGTTTCATCGGTGACCGAAGCAGAGAGCGAGAGAGACGGCAAGCGCCGCGCTCGAGCGTTTCTTTATCTATCGATAAGAGCGCCGCCGAGCGCGCGGAGAGGCGCGCACGCAGGCCGAGGTGAAAAACGTACATCTGGGGGGGACCTCGTCGCTCGATAACGCAGCCTCGATAAGGATTCTTTCCGCCGCCGGAGAGACTCACCTATACCAGGTCGGGCTAACGCCCAGCGAGCGCGCCTCTCTCTCTCTCGTCCTGACGCGCGGCGAGAGCTTTTTTTTTCCGGATTCCGGCCGCCTTTTTTTTCGTATCGGAAAATTGTTGGTTTTTCCGATGCGACGCGGAGAGACTCCCAAATATTTCGGCGTCGGCTCTCTCGTCGCGGGGAGGGTATTCTCGAACCTCCCCGGAGTAATCGAGAGCAGCAAAACCGTCTGGTACCAGCGTTCCAGAAAGGCCACGCGCTTCGAATCGACAAAGCTCCACCCGCCCGGTGATCAATAAAATCAATTACATCGTTCTCTCTTATACACCTTCCTCGATCACCTGTTCGACCAGGGCAACCTCGCCGTATCAGCCCGAAAACCGGCGGTTCTCTCTCTCAACCCGTCCGCTGGAAACCGAAGCTGGAAAGGAAACACCTTCGGCCGGGGGTATTAAAGGCGTCCCCGCGGGGGAACAGGCGGCGGCGGCGGCGGCCCGGCGACCCCTCTCGGCTGCTTCTCTCCCCGGAAAATTGAGCTGACGTCACCCGCCGCCCCCGCTCGTTCTGTTTATTCCATATGGGTATCACCTTTTTCTACGCTCCGCCGCGGAGCTCTCGTATTTATTAGGCGGACTGAATTATTGAGCCGTTTTTACGGAGGTTCGGCGCGGTACCGGTGATAGGCGTGGGATATATAGAGTTTTTCGAGAAAACGTCGGATCGCAATTAAGACGGCGGCGTTCGCGTCTTCTCGGTAGCTGCGTCGTGTATATAGGGTCTCTGAATAATCGTCCCGGCATCTCATGAAAATGCAGGACTCGTTGTTCGCCATTATTCCGCTTGGTATATTAATCGTGACGTTGCGCGGATTTCCCCATGGTAAAAAGGAGTATATCGACGTTTCCTTTTTTTTTCCATTTATTACGCGGGGAAATTGTGCCGTGTAAAGCGGCGTCTTCGTAAATTCTAATCCGCTTAGGCTTGATTGTGTCGGCGAGCATTTTCGCGGCGCGAAAAATTGTGATTTCGACAAAATTCAAATCCGATTATAACTAATTAACCGCGTCGACGTTTTCGCTCTAACGAGCTTTACTCGAGTTCCTGAATAAATGTAAAGGAAGGATGCATTTTTATTCGAGTCAAAAACACGGATGTAACAGTCGTCGCCACGCTCGTTTCTCGAAAAGAAGCGCCAAGCCGCTTAAAAGTCGCGTAAAAAGCCGTCGAAAAAAAACGGTCTCAACGTCGCAGAAGAGCAGCGCCCCGTTGTTAGTTGAACCCGTCCGTTTCCCTCCTCCGACTTTCCCCGGCAAACAGCAATAATCGCCGCTAATCCTCTTAAAAGCGGCACTGCACTCGCTTCTCTCTCTCTCTCTCTCTGCGTTCGCGCAGGAAAAATCGTCAATCGGCAAGTTCATTAGCCCGGGGAATGAGGCGCGCTTATCGTTTTTCCCCGGGGGCAGCAGAGAGCAGCGGCGGCGGCTACGGCGGCGGCGGCAGCGTCTCGTTGCGCCAATTGAACGAAATGAATTTGTTCAATCGCCGCGGCCGGGCAACAATCGTCGGGAGGCGCAGTGCACTTAGCGAAGTAGAAAATCGCCGTGTCATTTGCATGGCAGTGTAACGACGTTCTCCGAGCGCGCGAGGCGGCTCTCGTACTCGGTCAATGCCACGCAGTTTCTCTCTCTCTCTCTCTCTCCCCCCTCCTCGCTCTCCTCGGGTTTTGAGGGGGGAAGAGCCGCGGCCGGGGAGGGGAGAAGTGCGTGCGGAGCTGCTGTTGCTGCTGCTGCTGCTGCTGCTGCTTCGGTGAAGGCTTTTTCGACCCAGGCTTTGAGATACTTCCGCTTGCGATGAGACCGATGTTTTTCGGGTGAATTTGTTGCAGGTTTCGGGCAGGTTGATTATTTGGAATATAGATGAGGCTGGATCATCGTTAATATATCGTTGGCAAATCGAACGTTTTCCATTATTTATTTAATGGACTTTTGATTCGCATTCCTTCTAGAAGTTTCATCGCCGACATCGAATGTCATTCGACGCACGCTGAAAATGTACACGCGGCGTATAAATATTGATGCGCAATGCACATATACATGCGAAAAACGAACAAGCGCGGCGTCCGTTCGCCTCGAGACGCTCGTGTTCCGCGAAATTCCTGAAACCGCTGTACCAGTACACCAAGAGAAGAGAACGAAACGCCTGGCAACAAGTCCTCTCGAGCCGCAAAAACTGTGTGCGTCCCCTCCCCCGCGAAGAGGCTTTTTAACGCAACAGCGGCAATATCCTCCGTCTCGCGAGTGCTGCCATTACCCATAAATTACGGCTGAAAATCTCTCCGTCTGCAGCAGCCCCCGGTACGCCTAAGTACGCAGCCGTGTCTCTTCTGCATGCGCGGCTCCGAGTCTTTCCAGCCCCGCGAGAAAAAAAAGAGAAGGAGGAAGCGGACCGAAAAGAAAAAACAAAGAGCCTTTCGGTGTCGCGCGCAAGTATTTATCGGCGTTATAATAAACGCGGGGGCACGTGGCGCGGCCACGTTTTTCCTCGGCGCGCGCGGAGGAGCTCTCCGCGGGGGAGTATAATCCTGGCCGAACGGTACCATAGAAACGGTACCGCCTCCGCCACCCCCGCCAAAGACGACGAGTGTATTCCGATCGCGGACGGATGTGTTCCATCGCGGCGCGGCACAATGACTATATCCTCTCCGGCGAAGCCCCGTAGAATTTACAAGCACTGAGTAATGGACGCGCGGCTCGATGAATTTATGGAGGGGTCGCAGTCGTCGTCGCCGCTGCTCGCGCGAAGTGCTTTTTGGGAGAGTGGATCTGGGGATTTTTCGGTCGGGGAGTCGGACGGAGAGGAAGGGCGGATTTTTGGTTTTGGGGACGATTAATAGCGAGCTTTTCTTCGTTGCTAAGGGTGTACAGTGGGCTTCTCGGCAAGTTTGAGTTGTACTGCGTGGTTTCTGCTCGGTAATTGTGTTTGAATGGTAGAATTTAGAGAGGAGGGGGATTTCTGCTTTAGAACGTTGTAGGTTGAAATGAGACGTGCCGGAAAGTTTGATATGAGAATTAAGGATAATTCTTCGTGTTCTTTTATTACCAGGAAACTCCAAGCCGTCATTTTTATGATACCAACTTTGACAACACATTCTGGCCTATCCTTTTTAAATTACCAAACAATATTTTACCATCTTCATATAAATTAGCAAGAAATCGAAAGGCATAAATCTTCGGAAACTCCCCACTTTTCCCAAAGCTCGCACTAACCAGCAAACTATCAACTCCACCTCCATCCTCCGTTCGCGAAACGCAGGCAAAAGCGCCGCGTCTCTCAATACAATATAAAAGGCGAGCTTGCCCGGGAATACCAAGCTCTCGGTACCCTCGGCTCCAGCCGGCGCGCATTAGTCATCTCTCTCTCTCTCCTCGTAGCTCGGGAGCGGCCGCGCGGAGCCTTCCGCGAACGAATTTATGCCCGCAGCAGAGCGCCTCATTCACGCGTCCATTGAGCCGCTCGCTCTCTCGCTTTTTACCTTCCTCCTCCGGACCGCATAATCCGGGGAGAGAGAGAGAGAGAGTGGCGCGCTTTGTGGATCCTGACGGTCCTCCGCCGCCGCCGCCGCAGTGCCCCGACAGATGTCGAATGTTATCTTTTCAAGAGGGACCGTAGTGGTGTGCGCGTCTGCGTGCGCCGGGTTGGGTTCTTTCGACGCTTTGTGAGAGGGCCGTGAAACCGCATAGCCTGCAGGGGCCGGGGGGCCCGGTTGCGCGCTACCAAAATTATGTTTGGCGAACGCCGGCTATTTGTTTGGGGGAGAGCGCTTTCTTTCGGCTCTCGCGCGGGGCGGCGGGAAATAATTCAGGAGCGGGAGGAAAGGCAAATGAGGCCTTCCTTTGGGGAGGTCTGGGTGGGATTATTTGTTGATGAAGGTGTACGGTTTGTTGTACGGTTTTAACAACGTCTCTCGAACGTGCAGGAGAGTATAAAGCGCTGAACGAATTTTTTGGAGCGTGAAAAATAGAAACGGAGGCGTAGCGGTTCTTGGGTAAAAAGTGAGCGTTGACAATGGCGACGTTGTGATATTGGGTGGGAGAGAGACGAAATTAGTTGGTCCAACATTTACTTTCTATCGATTTACTGACGAAACAATAAATGTATTGTCGAGGAAAGTGCGAGAAGGACCCGAAAAAACACATTCCGTATATCCAACGACTACTTCTCTGACCGTTTTAATTTTAATTTAAAAGAAACAGCCCATTGCGAACAAGGAAACAATACCGGCCAACAGTCGTAAAGAGTCTCAAAACAAGCCTCGACTCTCGCCGACGAACTTCAACGTTCGCGACTGCAATTGTTTACTCCCAAAGCAAAGCAGCTCGAAATTAGCTGTTACATAAAGCACGTCTCTCTCTCTCTCTCTCTCTCGGGGTGCAGCACGATCGCCGACAACCGGCCGACTCGGTCCGCCCGAGAAAGTCCCGTTGAGGCGGGCGGAGAAACACGTGTACCCCCGATGCGGGCCCCAAGGCCCCCCTTTCTTTCTTCCGTCCTCGGGGCCTTCCCGGAAGAGAACCGCCACCTTTCGGGAGCCGGAGAATATTGCGCGGATACCATTCGGCTGGCCTTTCGCAATGCACACCGCGGCTGGAAGCAGCCCCCCTTTTTCGAGAATGCGAGCTCCTTCGTTTTTGGGACCGACACGTGCTTTTTTTTCTTTTGGCCGATGGCTGATTAATGACGCGGGAGGATGCAGTTTTGTCGGGGCGGCTTCGAGATGGTCTTTTGTCGGAGTTTGACTTTAGACGGGGTTCTTGGGAGGAGAGCGAGTTTTTTTTCTCTATGGGAGACTGAAGGAAGAGAGTACTTTTTTAATCAACTTACTTTGGAGTTTATTTTGAAGATAAATTAAATGTATATCGCATATTAATTTTTGGTGTTATAATGCAAATGTATGTTATATGCTTTTTCATTTTGTACAAACAGCTTCAGTTTAACAATATGATTTTACGAGACCAACAAACACTTTGATCACTGAACCAGATAACATCTCAGCTTTACGTAAATTCAGTAAAGCTAATGATTTCTTATTAATTATTCATTTCGGCGTGTTGACTTTGCATCAGAATCGTCTGTCTCCCTCGACTTTCCCAAGCATTTACGGCCCATTTTTTATCTACAGTCCAAACATATGGTCACCAGCAGTTGTCGAAGCAAACGAAAACCAACGAGAGCCGAACCAAAGGCTTGAAAAAAAAAGAATCCAATATATTTTGAAATTCAAATGCCTTCGGAAAAACTCGCGTCGAATCGCCGTTTAAATTTTCAAAATTTTCGATATTTATTGGACTTCGTGCGCCGCGTGCAGGAAACGAAAACTCGCGTACGACCGTCGTGTGTAGACAATAAAAATGCTCCCTCCGCGCATTTTATTGGCATTAAGGAGCTGCAAAAAACGAATTCGCCCGACTTGCGCAGCAACATTACGAACTATTCCGAGACTCCATTCAATTACATGCTCTTCAAGCTCAGTCCTTGCGCCGATACTAGACGTATTTCCTTCCTTCCTTAAACATCCAATAAAAGCTGCTTTATATACGGAGCTGCGCAAATCCCAAGAATTCAGGCTCCTTTCATAGTCATATCCTACACGCGCTGCACAAGATATTCCTTGTAAAATTTTTAATATCCAGCATGACAATGAATCGAACGATTCCCCGAACGTGAAAGAAATGCGTAAACACAGAAAAAATTTTCTATGAAAAATTACCATGAAAATGATGGTAAACTCGGGGCAAAAATGTTGTATTTGAATTTTTAATCGTATTTTTTGTTTTGTATCGAAATTTTATTACGTTACCATCATTTTTTCCGTGCTGTCGTGTTAAAATTCAACCTGATTCAAATAATTTTTATTATAAGGTATAGTTCTTCCCCTAGATTACCGTTGTTTTTCATAGTAATTTTAGATGGAAAATTTTGTCCGTGAATAATAATCCTCAATAATTTACCGAGCAACAAACCATTCCCCCAACAATCCACAAAATTACCGCCGCACCATTCCCCCGTCCACCAGGAGTCAGCTCTCAATATCGCCTCGCCAACTCGCCCTCGCCCACCGCGAGAATTAAAACCCCGATCCATCCCTCGTCGGCCCCAATCTCCATCCGCGCGACTGCCGAACGGCGTCAATACACACACCCCGGCCCTATAATCCAATCGGCCTTCGTCGGGCGATACATCGCAGGAGAGCCCAGCAGCGTCCCTGCATCAGTGCGCATCCCCCGGCGTCGTCGTCCGAGGGGGTTCGAGACGCGCGGCCGATCGATGCGCGCAGGTTCCGAAGGTCGCCCCCGGCCGACGAGTCGACCTGACGGCCGAGAGGGAGAGAGAGAGCTGATTTACGGAGAATTCACGGCCTACCCGCGTGGTTCGCGAGGCGCGGATGGCGAAGTTTTCCTCCGCTGTTTTCCCGGGAGATGGAACGGCCGAAGTTCCGAGGCTGCGCTTTGTTATGGCTTGGCTGTGCTCGAGTTTTCTTACGAGTTCCGGGAAGGGGGATATGAGGCGCGGAAACGCGCTCGCGGTCGATTTTACGCACTAATTGGGTTGACACAGTGGGCCTCAATCTGATAGTAGTTCTGAGCGTTTGTAATTATTGTAAAGAAAGTGGAAACGTTTTGGTCGGTAAAATGCAAAAGCTTCCCCGGACTTTATCTAATCTAATGTACAAAGACTGCGCAATTTGTGTAAAAATGTTTGTTGGTATATATTTATAGTATTAAAAATAAACAGATAAAAGAGCTGCTTCTGCTAACGATGTTGTACAATGACGTAATCTACAGTCCAGATTCACGGTTCAAACATTCTTCTTTGTTTGTTCAACCAGTGTATTAAATTGCAAACGAAAAGCAAAAATTTACAAAGCCATTACCACGCCGCTGGTAATTGCCAATATCTCTGTTTATTTACCTTCATTCATATCGAACAAAAAAAAAAGGTCAAACACCTACGAGCAAACCCGAAAACCCAACGAAAGTGACACCGGTACCCCCCGAAACCCTCCGTCGAGCCTCGAAGCGGAACCGGCGGCTCTCGCCAAAAATCGTCCAGTCGCGATCTCCCGGCTGTGCCGGCCGGTCGCGCTGAATAATCCAGGCGGCGGGGGCCGCTATGCGGGCGGCTCTCTCTCTCTCTCATGAGGAATGCACGCGGCGCGCGAGTCCGACGTGTGCGCGCGCACCGCGCGCCTCGTCCGTGCATATTCGGGCTGCAGCAGCTGCGGTCCGCTTCCGCCGCGGGAGAGACGCGGGCGGGCGTCTTTTTTTTTTTTTTCTTCCGCCACGCGAGACCGGCTCGTATGTAACTTTTACGGCGAAGAACCTGCGTTTCGAAGCATCGAAATCGGGGCCAATTTAATTGAACGACAAAAGCCGGAGAGGCAACCGATATCCACCTTGCCCCCGGACCACCTGCCGGCTCCCCGCGCGAGTACACACATCCCCCAAGGCAACGCGAGAGCTTGCGATCGGGGCGCCGTGGGCGGTCGAAAAGAGCAAACCCCGAGAGCGCCGTATCGAGTCGCTGCTCTGCGGGTTTTCTCTTAATCCCGCCGCGACTGCCAGAGAGAGAGAGAGACGACCTGCTTTCCTCTCCCCCTGGTCTACGTGCCCGGAGAGCTCCTGCCGCCGAGGCTCTCCCTCGCTTTTCTCCCTAGCCCGAGATATATAGATATATACAGGCGCGCGCGCACGCGTCCTTCGCCGCCGGGAAACTGACTCCTCCGGCGCCGAGGCCTTCTTTTTTTCGATCGAGTCCGATGATGCTGTGCTTCCGCGGTGGTTTTAATTGTCCGGTTGGCGGAGGATTAAAACGGGAGTTTTGCCCGGTCGCGGCGGTGCTTTTAATTAAAGCGTCTTATCGTCGTAAGGAGGCGCGTAATGAAATTTCCTCGACTCTATAAGACCAAGACGCGCCGCTCTCAATTCTTGGACTAGAATGCCAGAGTTATACGTATTTCCTGAAATTTCAGAACGACGCAAAAAAAAAAAAAAACAACTCGGTCCACTCTCGCCCTGGCATATAGCGGCGCTCGGCAGGCAGTCAGCATCTCTCTCCTCTCTCTCTCAAAGGCAAAAGCGAAAGGGGGTACCGTTGAGTCTGGCTCGTTCGGCTCATGCGCGCGGCTCTTTGGTCGCGCGTACAGCGTGGCGATATCAACATGGCGCCACGCGCTACCACCCTCGCGCGCCGCGCCGTGCACGTCTCTCGAAAACCGACGACGACGACGACGACGACGACGGGTGAGAGAGAGAGAGAGAGAGAGCGGCGGAGAGAGAGAGGGGGGGGGGAAACGTAATCTCGCAGCTCTCGGGATATATCGCGCAGCCTCCTCCGCATGACGCATCGCTCAATGAACCTGATGACTATGCGACCGAGGCTGGGAAATTAAAGCGCCGCCCGGCGGAATTGACGCGCGCGAATTATTGTTCTCGGTCGCTCTACCGAGCGGGAGAGCTTTCGCTTTTGTTTTCGAGGAAGAGCAGATATTTTGTGTATCGAGTCTGCATGCCGCTGGAGAAACGTCGGATTTATACGTACTCGGCAGGAAATTCAACGTAATTCCCGCGCATCCCGGATATTCTCCGCGAGAGGAGCCGAAGCAAAAACAAAATGTATCTCTCGCAGGTACCAGCGGCGAAACTACGCGACCGGCATTCCCTCGACGTATCCTCAGTGCACAGGCGGCGGCGGCGGCGGCGTCCCCGCCATTTCTCCTCTCCCTCGTCGCCCCCTCGGCCTGTGACCCCAGCGAGAGAGAGAGAGAGCGCGGGTGGCGCGCGTCACCCTCCGCGCCGCGCCACCGCCCGACGAGTCATTGACTCCCGGCGGCGGCGGCGGCGGCACTCTCCTCTCCGTCCGCGTGCAGCCTCCGAGCGCTGCTGGTATCGCCGCCGCCGCAGCCGGTACCCCCGATTCTCTTTTTTTTTCGCGCGCCTCTCTCCGCTCGGCTGCGGGGCTTTTTGGCGAGATCGACCTGGACGCCGAGCGATAGCCGTCGGCAGTGGAGAGTCTTTATGCCGGATGTGGGGAGTGAGGGCGCGGGGAGATTAGGTTGCTGGGCTGCGCGGAGAGTGGACATTTGGAGCTGAGAGATTGGTGGACTTTTGCGGAAGAATTACTGTATTTACGTTGATTGAGAAAAAGTGGCATTGGAATAGCTGCATTTTCTGTCGACTGTTATCCAATTGTTGAGTTAATGATGCAAAATTTCGTACTTTTGTAATCCACAAACAAATGTATACGACCAACCGTCTGTCTACCATTAAGTATATACTATTTTATCAAATATATACCCTACTCAATTTACCTCGATCCAAAACGTGCTATTCAATCGCCTGAAAAAATCCAGCCCAAAAGCAGCGTCTCAGTCTCCCCCCAACACCCGTAGGGATACACCTACTTTTCTCAGCAGAGACAGTATAAAGTTGAAAATCGTCGGCGTATCGCGCAAGTTCGCTCGGTAAAGACGCAGTAAAAGGCGCGAAGCGAGCGGACCATCATCTTTTTAGGAGCGTGTTTCCCACCCTCCTCCTTCTTTGTCACTCGAGAAGCAGCTGCGGGCGTCCTCCCCGGGAGGAGAACCGGAGCCGAAGATTCGCCCCGACGATTTCAGAGTTTACGGCCGGCGTGATTGAATGAACCCGAGTGGTAACGCGGTTGTACGCGTTTTCTCGGGGCTGCGGAGCGGCTGGGATACAGTTTTTTTTTCGGGGAACTACCTTTTTCCTGATCTACTTCATTAAAATTAACGCGAACCAGCCGAATCACCCGTTTCTTAGCCAAAAGCAAGCCCGAAATCTGCCTACCATTACCGAACCTCCCCCGCGGCGGCGGCAGATCGAAAGAGTCTCTCTCTCTCTCTCTCTCTCCTCGCAACTCCATCTCCGCACGCAAACATCCAATTACCGTCATCTCATCACTCGGAAGGGGGATCGATCAGGTCGGAGAGGAGAGGGAGCGAGAGAGAGAGAGAGAGAGAGAGAGAGGTGGCGAACGCTCGCGATCGCCGCAGCCTCCTGGCAAGCGGCCTTCGGATCGGCCGGGCTGGCATCTCGGCTGACGCGCATCGATCTGTTGCGGGAGGCTGCAGGCAGGCACAGGCAGGCAGCGGCAGCAGCACACGCAGGTCTCTCTCTCTCTCTCTCTCTCTCCCTCCCTTCCAGGCCTAGGAGAGGCTCGGACTTGGCTTCGCCGGGTATTGATCCTACGGGCGCGCCCCCACCTCAAGGATGAAGGG
>UCOM01001317.1:0-44041 GCA_900474385.1 Ormyrus pomaceus
TCAAGCTGGAGCGAAATCGGGCTTTGAGCAAGGAATTTTAAAAATTCTGTTTTTTAGGACTTTAAATATTCCAATAACAAAATTTATATTTAAATTTTGTTAGCTTTTCATTAAATTCTAAAATGAGCATATAAATATAAAATAATAATAAAAACAAGATAATAATGGAACAATAAATTAGTTAGGAGGAAGCTAACTGCCAATGACTTGGCAGCGGTTTTTTTTATTTATATTCAATAAAAAAATTAGCATAAATAATTAAGTAAAATATTATTTTATGTTAGTTTATTTTTATTTTAATTAAAATTATATAATTCAAGTAAAATTCATATAGATGAAGTAAAGTTTCTTTAAAAATACTATATTTTTTAAGTATAAAGTATATATAGTAGAGTAGTAAAAATTTGATGATAAGACTAGCTAATTTATTTTAACTCTATAAATTATTGATATAATTCGTTGTTAAAAAAATCTTATAAAATTCATTTTATATTTTAATATCTGTATTTTCACTAGACTCTAGAAGATTTTATAAAATTTTATAAGATGTTTTTAAGTCGATCTATATCGTATTTATACCGGCTTGCGGGATTGCGGGAATGAATATATGAAATACTGTTGCACGTGGTCACTTTGCTCAGACCGCCGCCAGATGGGGACTCTATCACATGTAAAACGTAACATTTTGGTTTTTAATATAAATAATAATATAATAATAAAAATAAAAGAAAAAATGTTCCCTTAATTTTAAAAATAGTTTAATACAAAAACAAAACCACCAATAGGAATGGAAAATTTTCAGTTTTCATTTATTTTGATATAAAATAGTTGTACATTAATTGTTAAAAAATAAGATATATCTTAAAATATTTAAAATTTGTTAAATTAATTTTTATTTATTTAATTTTAAGCCATTTTAACTACACTTAAAACTTTTTACAATTGACGAATGATTAAAAAATATTTAAACTAATACCCCCCCGTAATAAATTTTTTTATTAACAATCAAAAATCAAAAAAATTAATTAAATTTGGTAAGCAAGTGATGAATAACATTATTTCTAAAAAAAAAATAAAAAAAAACGCCCGAACAGGGACTCGAACCCTGGACCCTCAGATTAAAAGTCTGATGCTCTACCGACTGAGCTATCCGGGCGTGTTGGTGGCCGAAGTAGCAGTGTATTGAAGAGGAAAATGAAAGCCGTTGAAGATACCTGTGGAATATATTTAAGAGCCTATCAGAATGGAATCGCATATTGTCATAAGGCGCTGCTCTGGGCCTTGAAATCCGACTGTGGTTAAGTTCCGGAGCTAGGCACTCCGTTTTTTAAATATCTAACCATAAAAATTGTTCTTAGAATGAATTAGCACCTGAACTAAAGTTTTTTTTCAATTTTTTAATACCAAAAAATTAATTAAAAATAACTTTTCAATTTTTCATTCAATCTATATCGATTAAAAAATGAAATAAAAAATTTTTAATCCGAACTACCGGGTAAAGAAATAATTTTTTAATTTTTAATTTAATCCATATCGATTAAAAAATGAAATAAAAATTTTTATTCCAAACTACCGCATTTTTAATTGCATATTATTCGATAAAAAATTGAAATAAAAATTTTTAATCCAATTACCAGAATAAAAAATTATTCTGTAATTAGTAATTTATATTATTTTACTGAAAAATGAAATAAAAATCCGACTACCGGAATAAAAAATAATTCTGTAATTAGTAATTCTATATTATTCCATTGAAAAATGTAATAAAAATCCAACTACCGGATTAAAAAATAATTCTGTAATTTTTAATTCTATATTATTTCATTGAAAAATGAATTAAAAATCCAACTACGGGATTAAAAAATGAATTTTTAATTTTTAATTCTTTATTATTTTAATAAAAATGAAATAAACATTTTTAATCCAACTACCGGATTATAAAATAGTTCTGTAATTTTTAGTTCTATATTATTCCATTGAAAAATGAATTAAAAATCCAACTATCGGATTAAAAAATAATTTTTTAATTTTTAATTCTATATTATTGGATTAAAAAATGGATTAAAAATGTTTAGTTCAACAATAACCGGATAACAATTCTTTTCCTATTCTTATATTTTTAATAACTTAAAAATTATTGCTTAGTACAACAAAATACACATACTTACATAACGCAGACATACACACATGTATATAATGGCACGGGCATCCATCAGAAAACTCGATTTTCGAGAATCGCTCCAAAACTATTAACTTAAACCTTTTTTTGAAAATTTATAATTTTCGCAGCTGAAGTTGAAAATTGTTTTAGTCTGGAATTCCTTAATTAACAATAAATAATGTTGCAGTATTTCTCAATATATAGCTTGAAAAGCTAATTTCTTATTATTAATTTCTGGATAAGAATTGAAAATAATTTTATTTATTTTAACCCTACCATTTTAATAAAACCTTTTAAATTTTAATTGAAAATTATTGAATTAAAATTAGCTTTTTAATTTTTAATTCAAAGTTTTTGAAGTATAAAGAGTTTGCAACCCTGTTATTTTATGATTAATAAAACTTAAGTTTATAAACTATATTTATATATTATTGATAGTATAAAAATTAACGCCTGAAGTATTTCTCAAAAATTTGCTAATACTGTTAATAAAGATTTTTAAGCAATTTATTAAATTGTTTTACAATATTATAAATTCGTATGGAGATATTATCTCAAAAAGATTGATAAAAATGTTATTTTAAATAAATAAATAAATAATTCTAGTATACTGCAAAAGCAAAAGACCAATAAATGAATTTCAAACAGCTTTCACGGCCACGCACATTATTCGAGCATCATTCATTCAACATAATTTCCTCACAGGTGCAGCCCTGAACTCCATGTTGGAGTTTTTCCAGGCTCTGGTGCAGGCCGGTGTCCCAGGTCTGGGTTACCGCGAGCTGCTGTCAATGCTGGTGGCCCCGGTCAGTCCGAGTCAGCAGCTGCACAAGCAGGCCTACCACTCGCTGGCCAAGTGCGCCGCTGCTCTCACCATTACCTGGCACCAGGAGGCTCAAGCCGTCGTCGAGGAGTTCCTCAAGGACGTGCAGAACCAGCAGAGCGACTCCAGGCACATTTTCGCGCTGCTCGTCATCGGAGAGATCGGCAGACATGTGTAGGTTTATCGAGAATCCCCGTTTTGAGTTACAAGTATTTTAATTGGTTGCTTTTTTTTTGGTGCAGCGATTTGAGTGGTATCCAACCTTTAAAACACATTGTTTTGGAATCCTTCTCGTCAGCCTCTGAAGAGGTCAAGTCTGCGGCGAGTTACACGCTTGGAAACGTAGCCGTTGGAAATCTTCCGGAATACCTTCCGTTTATACTCCACGAGATTGAGGCTCAGCCTAAACGTCAATACCTTCTACTTCACTCTTTGAAGGAGGTGAGTTTTACATATATTGATAGTTTAACTTTTTATTTCACTTGAAAATTTTTCTCTCAGATCATCACATGCCAATCACAAAGCCCTTCGGGTGTCACGCACCTGCAAAACTTCGTGCCTTCGATTTGGGTGCTGTTGCACAGACACTGCGAGTGCACGGAAGAAGGCACACGTAACGTCGTTGCGGAATGTCTCGGTAAATTAACCCTCATCGATCCTGCCAATTTGTTGCCTCGTCTTCAGGAACTGTTGAAGTCTAATTCAGCACTGATGAGAACGACTACTGTCACCGCTGTCAAATTTACCATCTCGGATCAGGTAAATTATTTAGTACCTTAAATTTTTGTGTCGTTATTCAATGTAATATTAATAATTTTAGCCTCAGTCTATCGATGCAATGTTGAAACAATGTATGGGTAGCTTCTTAGTAGCCTTAGAGGATCCAGACTTGAACGTAAGAAGGGTAGCATTGGTTGCATTTAACTCGGCAGCACACAATAAACCAATGCTGGTGAGAGATCTTTTGGATCAAGTCTTGCCGCAATTATATGCCGAGACTAAAGTAAAGGTATGATCAAATCTCTTGTTTAAATTCTTAAAATTAAAAAAAGAAATGTAAGTTTAAAATAAAATAATGTAAACCACAGAGAGAACTGATTCGAGAAGTAGAAATGGGTCCCTTCAAACACACAGTGGATGATGGTTTGGACCTGCGAAAAGCTGCTTTCGAATGCATGTACACGCTGCTTGATTCGTGCCTCGACCGGCTGGACGTATTTGAATTTCTCAATCATGTTGAGAATGGTCTTAGAGATCATTACGATATTAAAATGCTTACTTATCTCATGACAGCCAGACTGGCGCAACTTTGTCCTACTGCTGTTTTACAGAGTAAGTTTGTAAAGATTATTACTATAAAATAATTTCATCTTTATTTAACTTAATGTTAAGAATTTAATTAACAAAATTTTAAATTTTTAAGGGCTTGAAAGACTGGTGGAACCATTAAAGAGCACGTGTACAATGAAAGTCAAGCAAAATTCTGTAAAACAGGAGTACGAGAAGCAGGATGAACTCAAGCGATCTGCGTTCCGGGCTGTGGCTGCTCTTCTCACAATCCCAGATGCCGGTAAGTTCAATACATTATCACATTTTTTCATATTTCCTAAAAAATATTTTATTCAATTAGTATAGAATTTAATATTTAATTTAAGAAAAACTTAAAAGGATTTTATTCATACGGAATATTTTGCGAAAAATTGTTTGTTTTGCTAATCTAGTTGAATGAATGACATTCTTCGCTTAGAAAATCTGGTTGCAAAAATATACGCGTCTTAAAATATAAAGAGTGGTGTACGTGCTCCGTTGAACCTCCTTTATTTGCACACGATTAAAATTTTATTAAACATGCGTCAGCAAAATCATTATATTCTATGCGTTCACTTTATCCAATTCACTTCACCTCCAGATCATATCAATTATTAATCGTTGTTAATGCACGCAATATTCATTACGAAAAAAGGCATTATTCGATAATAAAATGCTGTAAAAATGTATTCATTTTTTAACCGTGTTTTTAATTGGAAATTGTTAATGAATGCAAATGTAATGTGTATACTGTTTTAATGTTTAAATATACTAAAATATAATTTAATTTTATCATAAAACTCTTACTAATACATTTTACTAAATCAATAAATCAGGCGTCATTTTAACTGCAAATTGTTTTATTCAGATTAATTATTACGCAAGACTTATAATTACGAAAGTATATGAATTTTAAATTCTCAACACATTTGTATGTTTGTTTATTTATTGCTACAGATAAAAATCCGGCACTCAACGAATTCGTCACTCAAATCAAAGGAACACCAGAACTGCAGCCCCTGTTTGAGGTCATCCAAAAAGATTGTACTGGCGGCAGCGTCAACGATACCAATCTGATGGATCAGAGCTAAAGTCCGCGAGACAAACTATGCATTTGGCAGCTTTTCGCGTAAAATAAGGAGAGAATTATAGACCGCTCGGAATTTTGTATACACACAATACAACGCGACGCTGCCGGGATGAATGGATCTTTTATAAGCAGTTTAATGGGAAAGTATAAGAATCGACGTGTCGCATGCGAGGATATTACCAATTACGGCATTAAAAAAACACAACCTTACCTATATAATTATCATTAACCACGTCTACGGCTGCTGAGAGATTTAAGAATGAAGAGTGAAGCGAGATTGCAGTGAATAAACAAAGATAAAACTATCGATAGTTTATTTCTATACGTTATTTTTTCATTAACTGTAGTCCCCCGAATTAAAGGATGAATTGGGAAAAGTAAATGAATTGAAATCTCAAGAGGAATGAGAAGAAAATTCAAGAAAATGAGAAAAAAAGGAAAAACACGTAGTTTTCAGTTAATACGGTTTATATTTAGCGCTAATGCCTGTATAAACAAAAAGGATGAAAAATAAATTTACCGGACGTTTAAATATTTTAACACTTGAGTTTCATTGCTTGGCTGATTATTTGTTCTTTCTTTCGAATCATCTCAAAAAAATTAAGTGTGTAATCATTTAACGTGAGAAGAGTGCATGTTGATTTTTAAAACAAATCAAGATATGAATCAAGAAACTTCAAGCAGTTGAATTAAAAGTAGTTTTTTAGATTGCATAATGACAGCAGTGTAATAAATAATGATTAAATAACAACGATATTTAAATAATTAGCTATTTTGTTTGCAGAATAATTGTAGCTTGCCCGCGAGAGCTACATAAATCATGAAAACTACTTAAACTACTCAAAGTATTGATAGCACGTTAATTAAATATTGCTTTTCAAATATTTAATGGTTGTCAATATTAATCTATGAAAAAATTCATATCAAATGGATTTAGATACGATATCGCAAGAATATAATTTTCCACCTTGAAAGTCAAGGATTTCGCACGTGCAAAAAGGCAATTTATTTTTCTTTAAAAAAAAAGTTAACATTTACTAAAACATTTTCTGTTCATTAATTAAGATTTTTTATTTTAAAAAATCTTTTCTCAAAAAATTTATTCAATTTAATTGAAGAGTAAAAAGTTTGTTATTTCGTGTATAATCGTATACATTTTTCGCACAAATAATTATTGGTTTCTGAATGATTCTATAGAAATTGTGTGCGTGAGACAATTTTTAAAATGGCATACGTGACAAAAATCATAGAACGTTTTCATTGACCGCTGCAATTTTGATCTAACTTTCTGCTGACACTTCGGATTGATCAATCCTTGTTTGAGTCCATCCAAGTGAATCATTTATACAAATATAAAAGGTAGCTTTAGAGTGAATCTCTTCATTATCACTTTCAGAATAATGAATATAAATGAACTCATCAGACAATAAGTTTCCAAGCGGCCGAAAAATGAATCGTAGATTCTTTAAACAGCAGAAGATGTATCCTTCCATGAAAACAAAGCAGTCATCGAGGGGGCAACACCACAAAGGCATCTTTCCCTCAACTGCGGCGAGCAATTACGCTCGGAATTCTCATTTTCTAGGTAACTCGCCGAGCGGCGGTCATCAGCATCTCATCATCATCTCGCTGTCTTGAATTTCCGCGGCCTAAGCAAATACTACGGCCGCATATAACATAACCGTTTGGGCGTCGGAGCTGTAAAAAGGCGAGCGCCTACGTGAGCTTTTGCATAGTGCTCATGGACGCGCCGGACTATAACGCGAGGCGATAAAGCAGCGCGACAACATTTTTGCCAACTATCGACGAGCGCTGATGCGACGTGATAAAGGCGTGATGGAATTGCGTCGGGAGGGCTTAGAAGGATGTTTGAATGGGAATTGCGGGACTGGAGAGAGTTTAATTGCTGATCGTAATTTTTGGTGAAACTTTGATGCTTAGGTGACTTAGGTGTGTGCTTTGACGATGCAGTCTGACGGTGATTCAGGAGAAATCGCCGGAGTCAAAGGCGGATTTCAGAAAAATGTCTATGATTTATACGTAATGGGATGCAGTCATTTTTTGCAATCAAGCCATTTTCATTTATGACTTCGGGAATTACGTTTTTTATTAGTCTATTAAAGAATTCTTAGATTTGTTTTAAATATTAGATTAGCTAAATTCAATATGAATAGTTTTTTTAGAGATACTTTCATTTTCGATTTAAAAATATTCGAATAAAGAAGCGATGATTCTCCTACTAAAAACTATTATAGAAATTTTTAATCTTAATATTTGTTACAATAGATTATTATATACAAATATTTTTAAAATGATTATTAACAAAAATTTATGTCATGAATTTTCGTATCATAACATTAAGTTGTAAAGGTTTTCATATCTAAAATACTATATACATTATTAAAAAATGTAAGTAAAAAATAAATAAAACTATTTCAAGTATCGTTTCAAAAAATTTAAGACACGTTTTGTAATCCTATATTTCATGCCATTTTTCGTAAGATACGTAAACTTAATTTCATTTAAGGTAAAACTAAATGTCGCTTACCTGCAGTACGTGGAGTGTTAAGCGTACCTAAATCGTATTATATTTCCGAAATTTTTTCCAACAATAAGCGAGAGGCAGATGTGCCTGCAGGTAGTAAATTCAGAAATTTCCATAGTATCTACTTCTATCCTACTCTCCTACTCTCCTAATAACTTCGGTCGCAACTATGACTCAGCAACGAGCCATGAAATCTAACGTTTTCATTTTCCCTTTATATTTAATCTGAATTAAAAAATAAAGTACATTAGATGGGTGATTAAATTAAAACATTTATTTTTCTTAACTTTATGAAAAATGAAAAATATTGCAATAAATTTTGAAAAAAATTATGCATTTTTTTTGAAGGAGAAACATTGCAAAAATGTTATTATTTTTTCATATAAAAGCATTAATGCCAAAACAATTATTTAGTTTTCGTTTTTCGCATGCAAACGCAAGTCGCTCTCAAAACTGCATCCGCGCTGCTCTTTCTAACATGCAAAAAGCGTCGCGCGCAGGCTTTGAATCCGTTTCCGAGCGAAAACTCGAAAAATCGTCGCTCCTAAGCATAATGTTAACACACATTTTATTCAAAAACGCCGAAACCTGGCTGTCCGCGAGAGCAGCGTGCATTATTCATGAACTGGCCGGTTTTAAGGGTCGAGATTTCTCGTGAATCTTAATGAGACCGTTCGGAAAGACATGCAGTGCCGCGGCGCCAGTCTGATGTAGAGTCTGCAGGAAATAGGAGCAACGCGAATATCTCGAGGGAGTCGGGGGGGAGGGGGGGGAGGGAGGCAGAGAGGCGTGAAGGGGCATCTTCAATTTGACTTTTTGCGCCCGGCTTTGGGTTTCGGAAGGTGGTCGTTTAAAATTTCGAAAGGTCGCTGGTGCTTTTTTTTTTGCGCGAAGACGGTCATTACAATTTTTTAGATATTATCAAAGGAATATTTTCCTTTGTATCTTTTGTAAAAAGGCTGCTTTAAACTAGATTCCGACGGAGATTCTTAAAAATTTGAGTTATCTTATGTAAATTAACAGCAGAATTTCATGTCAATTAAAAGTGAATTAAGGTTTGTGTGTACGCATAAGGATCCAGCTAGTTTTTAAATAGAAAACAGGTTATTTTTAATAAAAAGTGTTATCGTAAGTTTCATAATGATCCATCAGTCGCCAAGCAAATCTGTCAACATTCTCCGAACTCATTATTTGCCGTATCATTATCGTCGCCGAACCGCCTAAAATCCCAACTTTCCCACTTACTCACATCCCAACAAATCAGTCCGTATATCCAGGCAGTCAATTAAACCGCAACGAGAGCGACGTATCGCTGCGTGGCGCGTAAAGTTGCAACGGCCGCCCGGGTGACATTATATACCCTCCGCCGGCGTTATTAATCGTCATCTGACGCGCGGCGGCGATTGGTTTTAATGCCGGCTGCGCTCGAGTCCTCACGTAGGCAATGACGCGCGGGTCAATCGGCTCTTTCACGGCGAGCGCGCGATCCTTTCCACGATATACCTTTGCGAGGCCGCCGATATTGTCGGCGCTATTGTCAGTGCGAGTGAGCTTTGAACAGATGCTCGATTCTGCTATGGAATTGGGTGGCACGAATGACGTTGGGACGCGAGGAGGCTGTTATTTCGAGGAATTTCAAACGAGGAAATCTGGCGATTGCGAAGTTTTCGACTGGTTTTGAAGAAGCGTTGCGAGGATTTGGGGTGTTTCAGCGAGTCGAATAAAATGTCGATTGAAAGGTAGTTGGTTTATTTCAATTCTGAGAAATTGAATTTAAAGGGAACGTAATTTAAATTTTTTATATTAATAATTTACTAAAATTTAGTTTTAATTATTAGTGTGCAAGAAAGACGGAGTACAATCGTTCTTTTGAAAGAGGAGCTTTTTATTATAAATGAAAAGAAGTTTTATTTTTTGTTTATTTATGAAACTTTAATAGAGTACGGACTGGTAGAATGAAATTAATATTATAAGAATATCCTATATACGTAGTTTAAAAACTGGAATTGTTGGTTGCAGTGCTCTCCCTGCACGGTCTTCATGTCAGATTCCTAGATAAAATTATTAACTATCTAAATATACATATTAGGAATCAAACCTATTTTATGCATTTCTTTAAGCTGTAAATTTTTATTGAGAAGAACTCTTTAATTAAGAAGATATTAATTTGGAAAACGTCAAAATACCATGCCGCCTTAATTGTTAGTCGGTAAAGTTGAGGTCAAACTTCTGATGATGAATGAATTCAGAAGTGTGTCATTGTTAATTTTAATTTACATTTTTGTTGAACTCTTTTTTGGTACAAGAGAGGAAACCACAGTGAACTAATTAACCGGACAGATAACTAATATTTAAATGTAGATTCTTTATCAAGACGAGTAAGCATCAGAGGAAGCGTCACCATTGACCTTTATCTTTAGTTTTTTAAATCTTTTTGCAAGAAGCAATAGTTTTGCTCAATTCATTTATAATACACTTCGGTTAAACGTATGAAAAAAATCAAGTTTTTTTCTAAGGGTCTGAGGAATAAAGTTTTAACACTGCCAAGAAGCAGCACCATTTTGGCTTTCGCTCATTCGTAAAGTGCTCCACCGGTGCTGCTGCAGGCTGACTTTTCGAACAGGGTAACAGACGTTCTAAGAAGTATCACGGAAGATTCATAATGTTCCTTAGATTCTTCCTAAGCAAAGAGAGAAGCCACTCAGGTATATACAAATGCTTAATGTTTTTCAATCAAAATGTGCCACGCCCTGATCTTATCTAACTCAAGGGGTATTTACAGATATTTAGCGGCACAAAGTGCAGTTTACGACAGGTCTTAAACGCAGAATGTATCATTTTTATCGACTCTTTAATTCTATGTACCACGTGGTTCAAATTATTGTGGGCGCTTTTTTATCGAAGAATCTTAATGTTTCTTTATAATGCTTTTTATCACATCAGACGCTTTTACTTACATTCTTCCCTTGCATAATTTTATTAACTATTGATTGATCAGATTTAAATCTCCCTGCATTCAATTTCTTCCTAGTTTTGTTTTCATAATGCACGCTATACGAACAAGGGTCGTCAATTATCCTACCTAATATAGAACTGTAAAATCTGTTAAGAATAACTCATTTTACATTTTGCTGCATAATTATGCTTTAATAATAAATATTATTTATTGACCAATTTTTTTAACAATAAGATACAAGCAAAATTTCTTTAAAACCTGTACGAGGTATTACAAGCTGTACAAGCAAGGTTGAAAAAATTACCCCTTCGGGGTTCCTCTTATATTTTATTCGTGCAGTTCATCTGCACATATTTATCTGATAAATATAAATACAGATACACAGATACACGAACGTTTCGTAATATTTTATGCGATAGCTTGGTGTTAATGCAAGTTTTAAGACCGCGTGAATAATCGGCGCTCGATAGATTACAGTTCAAGATCTACGAGCGTAAAAAAACCTGCACCTGTAAATTTCATAAACGGCAGATGAACTCCCGTACCTTCCGGCGCAGGTATTTAAATTCGCTCGGATATTTTTAAGCCGTACTGCACGTTAAATTTAGCTTTTTATTAATTTATATGTAAACCTTTTCTGTTTTTTTACGCAACACTTCAAAATTGGCGTTTAATGGATCAACTTTAAATGTTTATTTTGACCGCGGTTAAAAGTCAAACTTGATTTGTTATCTGTATAATCGAACCAGTTTACCGACCCTACCTTATTTTTACATCTATCTTTACGCGCTCTTTATTGATAGTTATGTAACTTTAACTGCATGCGATCATTACCCGAGCTAATGGTAATTCCTAAAATCAAATCGAAATGCAAATCAACGAGCGATATAAAACATTTTAGCTTCGCGCCGCCATAAACCCATTTTTTTCTTTTCGAAAATCAAGCCGCTCGCTCCCACGAGCTGCACTCAATCCACATTCTCGAAATACTGAAAAACCTTATAAATCCGCAGTTATCAAGAAGTATAAGCCGCGGAGTGCGACCAAAAGCGCATCGAGTCGCTTCTCAGCCGTTCGCAGCGAGGTAAACAAAGGCCTAGGAAATTTTGCGCGCTCTGTCTTGCTCCGACGTAATCTATTAAAGAGTTCTTACATTTGTTTTAAATATTAAATCGGCTAAATTCAATGTGATTATTTTTTTTAAGGATACTTTCATTTATGGTTTAAAAATATTGGCGTAAAGAAGCGTTGATTTTCCTACTAAAAACTATTATAAACTATTATAAAAATATTTAATCTTAATTTATTAAAATAGATCATTATAATATATACAACTATTTTTAAAATAATTATTAACAAAAATTTATGTCATGCAATTTTCGTATGGTAACATTGTTGTAAAGGTTTTCATATAAAATACTATACATTATTAAAAACTGTAAGTACAAATTAAATAAAACTATTTTAATTATCGTTTCAAAAAATTTAAGATACGTTTTGTAACCCTATATTCTGTGCCACTTTTCGTAAGATACGTAAACTTAATTTCATTTAAGGTAAAACTAAATGTCGCTTACCTGCAGTATGTGTTGTGTCGAGCGTACCTAAATCGTACATTTCCGAAATTTTCTCCTATTCAATAAGCGAGAGACAGATGTGCCTGCAGGTAGAAAATTCAGAAATTTCCGTAGTGCCTACTTCTATCCTACTCTCCTACTCTCCTAGTAACTTCGGTCCCAGCTATGACTCAGCAACGAGCCATGAAATCTAACTTTTTCATTTTCCCATTTTATTTAATCTGATTTAAAAATTAAAGAAGATTAGATGAGTGATTTAATTAAACCATAAACCCATTTTTTTTTTTTTTTCGAAAATCAAGCGGCTCGCTCCCACGAGCTGCACTCAATCCACATTCTCGAGATGCTCAAAAACCTTATAAATCCGCAATTGTCAACAAGTATATAAGCCGCGGAGCGCGACTAAAAGCGCACATCGAGCCGCTCTCTCAGCCGAGCCTCGCAGCGAGGTAAACAAAGGCCTAGGAAATTTTGCCTGCTCTGTTTTGCTCCGGCGGCTCTCCGATAAGGATCTGCGCGCGCGTCATCCCGCGGCTCTTGATATGCGCGGCGCGCGCCGCGATCTCTGCCTTTTTATCCGCGCGTTTGGGAAAATTTTGCCTGCCGGCGATCCGTCCTCGCTGGATGCCGGATTTTTCATTGTCTCTCTCTCTCTCTCTCTCTCTCGGCGACGAGGTTCGGATTAAGATCGCCCCCGAGCTGTATTGCTTCGCGGATTTATATAACGACGATGGGCAAAAGTGCGGCTCGCGCGAAAATAACGCTGAATAATCTTAAAATAAACGCGTGCTTTATTACGCTCGAATGAATATTTACGAGGGCCCCCGGCTTGCGGTACTGCTACCGCGGAAGCACCGGGGCAGTAACAATTTTTGCTTCTCTGGATCTAAATAAAACTCCGTTTTATCATTCCGCAGCCGTGTCCGGAGAAAATTTTGCAATCTCGAGGAGGTGTTGTTGAGAACAACACTGGGCAGTCTTACTTTTCACAAACGCGGATCACAAAAATAATCTAATTTTTAGATTGTACGATAGGCTGGGAGTAATTATCTATCGCTGCTTACAAGAAACGCACTTTGTACTCGAATTAGTAACGCCAACTTTACTCTTACACACTTTAGCAAAAATAATTAAGTTCTCCGGCGATTAAAGGAAATAGCTCGGAGCTCCGACTACATTTTTTACAACGCGCAATAAAACTGATTTTTACTACGCCTCGTAAACCTTTTAACCGCATAAACGACTTGGCGCAGCGGGGGTGTTAATAAGCCGAAAAGCCGAGGCAGGTGCCGGATAGGATACCCGACCGGGTGAATCCCCCCACCGATTGGCGAGGACCGCCGCCCGGAGATCTTGGAGCGTCGGTCAGCAATATTGTACGTAGAGTTTTTTTTTTTTTTTGTAATAACTCTAATTTGTTAATTTACAATCTGTCGTGTAACAACTAGTAAATTTAGATACATAAAATGACACGATCATTGAAAAATGCCTCACTGGATATTCCTTTATCGTTTAAACATCTGTGGTAACTTTAATTTTGTAATATATAGAAAGGATAATATCGATCCTGAATAAATCTCTTCAATTTAAAGATCTGTATTTTTCAAGCCTGGAATACGTAATTGTTTTTCACGATATTTGCGTAGCCAGTCGATTAGGACGATTTTTAATTAGGATGAGACGTGTTTTATGTATTTTTGGAAAAGATTGTTGATTTCCTCCGAAACTGCCGGAATTTCAAGGTCGGACTTTCTTGCGATATTTCATTTGGAACAAACTGAGAAACATTTACTATATAAACGCATAAAGTGGGAATGGAACGAGACTTTGGAGCGGCACGTGTTTCGCGCCCAGGAATAGAATATTGCGGACGAGACCGAGGGAAAAAGAAGTAAAATTGCCGGTTTCGTCGTTGTGCAATAAAACAACGATCCGGATTTATCGAAAATACGTTAAAATTAATAAAAACTACGCTGAGAAGCCAAGGTGAGTAAAATTTGCAAAAGTATTTATAAAAATCACCAATCTACTCGGTAAAGCGATCACAGACCGCGGAAATGAAAACTTTTATCAACTATACTGGCAAAAATTAGAAGCTAGTTGTTAATAATTACAAGCCAGAACGGCAAAAATTACAAACCTATATAGTTGGCAAAAACTTTCATTCTCGTGGTCTCTGAGCATTTTGATAATTTTTACAAATATTTTTGTAAATTTTACTCAACTTGACTTCTCGGTGTATATCTCGATATACAGATGTTGTTCGCGACCATCAACGTTGAAGCTTTCCAGTGTCGAAGGCCGGAAGCTTTCTGGGACAAGAAGCTCTTTCGACTTGTAGAGAATCCCAACGGAAAACGAAAAGATCATCGCTGTAGACCTAGAAGGGCCGCGGTATTGGTATTTGCTTCCGCGCTCTCCGCCGAGATCGCGTATTGCGCACGTGCTTTGCAGACATCTCCTTTTTTAATCTACGCGCTGTTTTCCTCGTCACTCTGCGAGACAACGTTTCATTTAAAAGGAAGTCAATGTCCCGAGCATAAAGCGTTAAAAGAGAGTAAATCGTCTTATCGATCGAACGTTTGCATCGGTGAAGTTGTTTTACGCGAAAAGAAGAGCGTTATAAACTAAAAGGAAAAAAAGTACAACAAAAGCAATTTTACTCCCTGCGTCGAGTTCTCGGATGAACATCTCTCGTCCTTTCGAATGATCAGGGCTTCAGAATGTAACTCGAAAACATAACTTCCACCGTCCTTTTCCAATTGAAAACTAAAAGCTACTCCTCGCCGTGCTTGCTCTCCTGCTACGCGCCAGCTGCGGAAAACGTCAACCTAAACACCTCGGACATTCGTGTAAAGCCGCTGCGACGAACAAGAGTATAAAAGAGGAAGAAAAAACGGCGCTCCTTTCAAGACGCATCGCTTCTCGCGCGGACGAATGTCTCTTCAATTGAAAAATATACATTCACATCGTACGCGCGTTCTCGAACGAAACCGAAAGTCGTCGCTCGCGAGCCAATTTCCATACAAGGTGCACTTGCTCCTCGCGAATAAAAGCAGCCGAGCGGAGAGGAGCGCCCGCTCGAAAGCACTCCCCCCCCCTCGAATTAGCATTCAATTTACCGGACCGGCGGATCCTGAAACAAAAGCGGACGAGCCGCGCCCTCCCGCGGGCTCCGAAATTCTGCGGGCCTCTCAAGTTGATTGATCGATCCTCGGGGTCCCTCTAAGCGTGCAATTATGCTAATCGGCCGGCGGCAGGGCTCCGCGGACCGGCAATAAAACCGTCAACTTTCGATCCGGAGAAACGGACCCCGCGCGCCCAACGTCGGCGGGGGCCTAATTGTCTAGTGTCAAATATCCGCGACACCTCCGGGCGGGGGAACGGGTTCCTGGACGGATTTGGAGGAGCGGTCGGGTAGTTTGTTTGGGGTAAAGTGATCTTCGCTAAAAGGGACACTTGCGTGAGTCTGAGTTAGAATGCAATAGGTGGCTTGTTTTTTTTTTTGGGAAAGAGATTGGTTACATTATTTTCGGGATAATTAGAATGTAAAGAGTTATTTGATTAACGATCATTGCTTGTTTAATTTGTTGCATTGCTATAGGAATTCAGTATAAAGTCGAATGAGTAAGAATTTAAAAAAATTATAGACTTTCATGTATCTCAAAAACCCTTTAGGTCCAAAATCTAAAGGATAGTAGAGATAAAAAAGATCGAGCCTCAGATGGTAAAGGATCGGATATTATAGCCATTATAGGAGAAATTTACAAAATTTCTATTATTTTTTTTACTACAAAATTTTATACAGTATAATGACGAAATCGTTAGAAAAGTTACGCCTGTAAACGCTAATTTGAACTTATGTGAAATTTAATCGACGAGATTAAAACTTCAGGAATTCGTAGATTTAGGACCCAAACTACGAGGAACTCCGTTAAGTGACGTTAGGTTCCATTTGGGTGAATTAAGCAATACTAGCTGGTTCACGAAAAACTACTGCTTATGGAGATTAGAGCAGTTCTTTATTTATGTGTTAAATTCGGGTTTGCCGAGGAAATAAAAAAATCTAATACCTTTTTCTTCGAACTTTGCTGTGTATCAGATTTATGGTCGGATGGATCGGCAGCTTTTTTTTTGTTCGGTGCATAGAAATTTAATCTGTCAATTCAAGGATTGTAAACGAATTAGTTGTCGTTTGCATTATAATTATAGAGTTTAGTCCACATTTAACCAATTCCAAAACCAATTTCGGAATATCTAAAATATTTTAAATGGTTATTAATACTTTTATTCAATTTGTTTTTTATTTATTAATTATATATTATAATGAATTAAAATAATAATTCTGTTATTTGTTATTAACTCTTGGACTTCCTTGTTCGTTAAATAAATTAGCATAAATCAGTATTGATCAATCTCATGTGCTTCTTCCCTTTTTTTTCCGAGCCAAAGTTAGAATTTTAAACAATTCAAGGCCGAATATAGACAGCGGGGAGACTCCACGTGGCCGTATTTATCGTTGTTGATGATTGCGCATTCGGATAGATTATGAAGAATTTGGCACAAATAACGAGGCACGTTTCGCTTGGAAACGATCTTAGAAATAATTATTGCTAACAGTTCATTTTCACGAGATATGTACTACAAAAGAATACAATGTCGAATTTGCGCTCGATCTCGTATATATTATTTAGAGTTAAAATTTTACGCGCGATAAGTCGTGACGAGGAGCCCGCAGATTTTAACTAAATTTTGCATTTGTTGGGGCTAGTGTTTATGCGCTCTATGACAGTCAAATGGCGTTATTCTGCAGTGAATTTAGTTTTTACAAAATTTTGCACTACTTTTCACATTTATCATCGTCGTAATTGCTTCGGTGTGAGAAACTTTTCAAGAGTTGAAAGAATTTAGAATAAAATAAATTAATAAATTAGATGAAAAAAATAATAAACTAAATAAGTGTACATATAAAAATAATATTCTTTATGAAACCGCGTTGTATATTGGACGTTTTAATTAAAGTACGGAGATGCGTGGCAAATTTCTTTTCTTTATTATTTATTCGGGCTAAATTTAAGAATGCAGAACATCAAATACTTTAGACACCTAAAATTAAGGCTCTACCTTTATGTAGATGTACTTGTCGAGTTTCTTAATTCAGCCCTTACAACCTTTTATTAAGTTTCAGATTTGAATATACACCTTTTAAATATGTTACTTGGCATTCAAAATTGAACTAAAAATCAGATTGTTTATTGAAAAAATTAATTTGTTTGAATGATTTTTGCAATTAAAAATTTGCAATTTTTTTATTTTACAAAAATTATCAATCTGATACAATTTCAACGCGACGTGAAATTTCCAAATTATTATTTTCTTCATAATGAAGTTTTATATTTATGCCACCGTAATTCTATTAACTTTCATTTATTAAGTAAAATATTTAATAATTAAAATACAGACATTATCCACTTACGTTCCAAAAGTCAACGAGAAAAAACCGTCAAAGTCCCGAAGCGAAAAAATCGGCAAAACCTGTCAACGGCTGCCACCCAACCCCCCGTAATCTTCTCCAAAAGGACCTCGCGGCTTTCTCGCTCGAGAGCGCATTTAAAAGAAAAAAAGGACCGTGGCTAATTGAATCGCCCTCGTATTTGCATTCGATTATCCGCGCCGGAACGATTCGGCCGGAGGCCTCTTGAACTCGGCAGGGTGCGACTTTGAGAGCGGCGGGCTGCTTAGATTTTTTACAATGACGATAATTGTCTCGGAAAGGATTTTAAAATACGAGGAATGACTGATGTATTTTCATGGGATGGTGGCCGATTTTTGCTGTTTCAGTTATTTATGATATCATTACACTGTTAATGAGATCAATTATGAATTCAGTCTTTTATGGTTTCGATAAAAGGAAATGGCACGCTTTTTTTTTTTTTTTTTTTTTTTTTTATTAGTAAAATCTTCCAGCTGATGTTGGATTCCCAATGAGGGTGTTATATTTAAGGTCCTCTAAATGTGAATGCATTTGAATACATTTACGCGTAGATTGAGGCTTGGATTGAGAAAAGTACATTAAGCCGTATTATAGAAATATTAGAAAAGGAAATGTTTGTTGGAGAAAAAGAGATTTATAAGTTGGTATCATACACATTTTATTGAAAATATTACAAAAGTTATTACTGCGTATGATACGCAAATTTTTGTTTGGTCATTCGATAAAACGTTCGCATATTTTTCGCAGCTGTACTATTTTGTGTCAATTATTCATCGTTAAATTTTCTGAAAATCAACTGCCGCTAATTTGGTTTTATTTATTAAATTTCATAAAACCGCGACACATATATAATATATGCATGGTATGGAATAAATAAAAAGTAATTGTCTTATCAATAACTATTCGGATCAAATCGCGTTCAACTCTTTTTCCTTTTCCAATAGTGGAAAAGCAAAGTATAAAATTAGCTGTTTTCCATTTGTGCATCGTCCAACAAAAATTGCTTCAATTGTTTAATTTGAAAAGTTTCATCTTGTCTGTGTAAGAATGATAAAGATATTTACAAAATAATTATTTGCATAGATAATATTTTTTAATAAGAAAATAATAACTTTGTACCAACTGACATTTCATTTTTTCTTGATAATTCAAACTTAATATTTATATTAGTTGCTTTTCTATCTAACAGGACTTCTTTCAATTTCCCATTTTTATTCCGATTTTCATGCCTAAATTAAAGTATATATTTTTGTATATTATTTTACAATACTCTTTATTATACTTTTTGTACATTCTTTATTGCGGAAATATCTTTTCACTACTTACTTTGGACTAATCGATATATTATTATTTAATATACTTTTAATACTAGTTGTTCCTTTTAACTTCTCAGACTTATTATCTTTTCTGTAAATATTGAATTATTATACTTTATAAAAGATTCATTCTACATTAATCCTTAATATTTAATTAATAATTTCTGTACGTACTGTTGAATACTGCTGGGTATCATTCTTTCAATAATTTTGTCTTTTATATCGTTTAACGAAAATTCAACCGATTTATTACAGTTACTATTATTGTGTTCATTCCTGTAACAATATTTTGTCATTACTGCACCTAATTCCTTCTACATCGGTATTTAATAATTTTTATTAAATATCTATTTTTCCTTACTTACGGTTGAGTAGAATTTGGCATCGTTTTCTCGATGACTTTACCTCTTACATCGTTTAACAGATACTGAATTGACGAATTACTGTTATTTTGTTCATTTCTGCAATAATATTTAAAGGAATTAATGGTTGAAATTTTCAAATTTTATGCAATTTTTTTAAATTGTGGAGAATTCAATTCGTAGAAAGAAAGACTCGCTTAATAAACGAACAGCAAAAGTTTCTTTTACATCAAATTTTTCAGGAAGTGAAAAATACAAGGTGTGTTCTTATAGATGCTGCAAATACAAAATCAAGTAAAATAACGAAACCTTTTTTCTTAAAATTACTAAAAATTCTTTAACGTTTTTTATTTTATTGTTTGATCGAATAGTATTTTAAGATTTGCGTACTTTTGAATATCAGAATGGAGAACGGATTCTGCTGTTGCATTTCTAGCATCGAAGTTATTATCACCGATGTTAGAGGCTTCCTTGGTTCTATAATAAAAAATAAAAAAATTAATAAACCTTTTTCTTTTAATCGTGTGCATTTACTTTTGCTTCCTTGTTAAATCTAGGTCACTGAACTTTTCAAAGTGAAGCTCTGCAGTGTTCGTTTCGGTTTCAGCTATTGCACTTGATAAATGAAAGCGGCTTTCTTCTTCAAAACTAAAACATTAATTATTCACCCTTTTATACTCTCTTCTTTTATATTTTCGCCTTATAAGAAAATATAAAGTATTTTTTTTTTAATTTGTCATATATTTTTCAAAAGATATAAATTCTTACGTTCTGTCAATGAGAGGAGTCTGCAGAAATTCAACATTCTCGTTCGGTATCTCGTTCGTTGAGTATTTTTGGAGTCGATTAGCTGTTTCTTCTTTTTCACAACTATTAGATTGTTTCAATTTTAATTATTATTTAAATGGCAATCACAAATAAACGTTAATAATTAACTTCTTCATCTTTTTAAATTTATTTAAGAGGTTTTTGTCAAGTACCTGACTTTGACGCAGTAAGATAAAAGATTATAAAATTCAAATTGATAGCGAAATACTTTTAACTGAACTCCATTAAATAAAGTCCATTAAAAATCTTTAAATTATTCGTACTCACTCTAAAATAAATGTCGAATTCGCATCCTTAACATCCGAATCGGCGTTATCGTTTGATAAATCAAGTAGAAATTCACCAGAGACAGGGACGACTGCTTCCCTGTTGAAATATTAAATTATTAATCCTTGGCAATTTTAAATAATTAATTAATAAAAATATTTTTTCTGCTCACAACTTATTACTCTCACATCCAGGACTAGACGTTTGCAGTTCCGTTTGTAATTCTATCGAAGAAGGTGCGAGTAATTCATTAGAATTAGAAGCTAGTATTTCTTCAGTACCGTCTAAAAGAAACAGTTTAAGCTGCTGTATGCTTTCTTCGTACTCCCGCCTGCATAAATATTTATTTTAATTTAACTTTTAGACGATAAAATGAAAAATTAAGTAGTCCATACTCACTCAGGGTCTTTACATTTTGTAGATTTCGTCGGTGTCGATTCGGGGGTAAAAGACTTTACATCACGCGTGACTGAATCGCAAGTACTTGAATTGCTACCATTCCTGCAGAAATATTGCATTAATGGTATATACGTAATTTTAACGAGATCATAATAATAAAGAAAATTATGTAGTTACTGCGGTACGTTGTCCATTGATGAAGAAGACCCGGCGGCCTCCACCGTAATATTTCCCGATGACATTTCTCCAATTCCGTTTTCTAGTCTATGCAAACAGTTTTTTTAGTATTTAAAAGAGCAAGATACCGGAAAATCAGCGAGATATTCAAAAGATTTATATTTACTCTTGATCGATCAAAGGCGAAGCCAAATTAACAAGTACCATTGCGACATTATCTAACATTTCCGGCGGAACTCGCTGATCCTCATCTTGTTGCCTGCTTAAATACAAAGTCACAAGAAAATAATGTGAGTATTGAATTAAAATGTAAAGTATACTGATAATACTCTTGGAAAGTTTCGCGTCAACTTACTCGTCAAGACTTGCAAGATCTAAAAATTCAACAGGCAGTAATTCGAGATTACTTAAGAACTGAATTTTTTTACGAAGCAATTCTCTTTCGCAATGCTGGGTGTCTCTAGTCATAAAAAAATCTTGCGCTTTAAGAACGAGTCAAAAATAAGGGTATTTGAACTTCAGTGTGGACATTGATTTACACACGAATTGTACGCACTGGTTTACTTCGAAGATAAATTTTATTAGCAGATTTGGCCTAAAAATTATAGTGTATATAGTTATTGTTGGACTCAATTATATGTGATTGAAATGACTTACATATGAACGTTCCTTTGAATCTCTCAGTAAATTAAAATCTTGTAAACTAATAGTAAAGTTTCCAAATAAACGGGAAATCAGCTGTTGGAAAATAATTTGATAATACTAAAATCACTGATAATCTGCTATATAGTGCTATTATAAAAAGAATTATATAAAACAACTTACTTATTTTATTTTTGATTTGATGCAAATCAGCATGGCAAAATACTTTCATCAGAATAATCAATAGAAAATTTATATTTCACGATTTAAAAAATAAGTAATTCTTGCACAAGAATTCGTTAAAATTTCATTGATAAAATTATCAAATATCACTAAATTCTAATAAAATAAATAGTTATATATATATATATAAAGCAATGAATAAATACGGCACAGAACGTAAGGGAAACGGGAAACAAGAAGTAACTGTCAGGTTTGGTATACAAATAGAAGCGTTGAACTGTCAATATATTAGCAAATAAAGTTGTTATTATTAGTACATTTAATTGTGTTTATTAGTTCAGAAGTACAGCAGGGAATATTGCCTTGTAAATCTTTAAATCGGTGTTTCTGCATATTATTTGAACTAATACATTCATTTTCACTTTAATCTCGAAATTACTGTACGGCCTAAAATGACCAATAAGTAACTGCATAAAATTCCTTTCTTCAAAAATGTTACTCCTTAAAAAAGCCAACGCAACCATATTTTTCAATACCGCGACACGCTCGCATTAGCAATAAACTGTTATCAGGCCTGGCCCACCAAACGCATCTCCATCATCCAAGCACTGACCTCTCATTATGCATTCTCTGCTCGAAAGGGCGCATAAATTGCACGGCACTTGATACGCGTGCACACTTCAGATCGTTATACACCGCGGAATCCACGCCTACGGTGCGGCATACTATATTTTAGAGGGCGCCGAAATTCGAGCCCTTTATATTCGATGCTAAAAAAAAGGTAGGTGCATTGAAAATTAAAGCGCCGCGGCGAGCTTTCGGACGGAGCGTGAAAAATTCGGGAGAAGAGGCTCTGAGTTTTTTGGGCCGAATCGCGAGTCGTTTGTTGGGCGAGATGTTCTAAGGCGTGGATTTTTAATACCAGTTGATTGGCCGATTTTTCTCCTCAAAACTGCACCTTTGAACTTTTTTTGAATGTCAATTATTTTTATACGAAAGCACGCTTTCGTAGCTCCTTTTAATAATATATTTTTAGGTGCAACGAGAAAAAGCTTAGAAGATACAATTAAAAAAAAATAAACCACCCGCAACGACAGAATCCTCCGACATTCCCGTATAGTAGCCGCCTCCTAAATCAGCTCTGCGCCGCGAAACCTAATCCCTAAGCTCCTCGGAATCGGTCGTCGCCCTTGAACCCACACGCGGTTCTCGGCGCCGCCCGCATAAATCATCCGCAATCGACGAATTGACTCGTAAGCTTCTCTATATATCCGAGGCTCGGCCGCGCGCAGGCCTCTCTTTTTTTCGTCGGCCGCCCTTTTCGGTATATGTATATATATATATCGTTCGCGAGGATCTTCGGCCGACGCGGAGGACGGCGAACGAAATGTTTTATTCATCGGCCGCTGCACGCCTCGTTCTCGGACATTGTGCAGCAGCTCTGATTGTTCGGGGAGGAATATAAGGTTCGCCGGTCTGGCTTTTGTTGTTCTTTCGCGTTTAGATTCTTCGAGAAATACTGATTTTTTGGTAAAGCGTTGTAGTTATGAAAATAATACACTGGCGGCTGCATTTTTAATTGTACACGGAGAAAAATTTTCCAGTAAAAATTACAATAGTACATTTTAATTTGATCACAGACTGTAAAAACCTAAAAAATTACCATCATAATTTCTAGTAAATTTTACAAGTCTAAATATGAAAATTTATCAATGAGAAGACTTGTAAAATTTACTAGGAACATGGTAATTTTTTAGATTTTCACAGTCTGTGATCAAATTAAAATGTGACAATTTTTCTCCGTGAATAATAAGAATGAAAATTAAAGGTATACGTCCCGAAAGTGTAATATATATTTTAAAAACGGCAATATTTTTATTTATTCTCAAACACCATAAATAACAAAGTTCGGCTCTCGCAGCCGTCAAAAAGATCATTCTCAAAAACATTCCGTAAAAATTTGACGACCTCCGCCTCTCCGCGAGCATAAATCAAGCATTTGAAACCCCCGGAGCACGGCGAAAGAATCCGCTCGAGCGAACGCCAAAAACCGCCTAAGAAATTGTCCAACCCACCTCCCGAACAACCCGATTAATCTATTTAAACTCTCTCTCTCTCTCCCGTCGCGAGTTAGCCCGCGTCCTCGCGGCGCACGTTCTAACGCATCGCGGGCTGCAAATAAAAACTGCCACGGGTCTCGTACGTACATTTGACGGGCGCGCGCTTAGCGCGAGAAAAAGCCGGGGCGGCGTGCATGAATAAGCACGGAAATTAGTTTTCAGCCGGGGCCACCCCGGAGACGGGTTTTTTGCGCAGCGAGAGCGAGCGCAATTTGCGAGATCGGACGATAAGCTAAACGGCCGAGCGCATTGACGGATGCGCGCCTCGAGAGTTCGGGGGATATGCGCGAGAGACGAGCTTCTCTGAGTATAGCGCGGGGGAGGGGGACTCGTCGAGCTTCGGCGAGAGGTGGGATTTCGAGGATGCAAACGTTTCATTTCTTGCGCGCGGGGGATCGATGCACTTTTGCTGGGGAGGTAGAGAAAATTTGATCTGTATGGTTCCTGCGGTAGGAACTATAAAGTTGATACCAAAATTGAATTTTAGATGAGAGATATTGACCGATGATTATTATTATATTAGGATCTTATATAATGACAAAAATATTCATGGTACGTTTTCTGCTTTAATAATTATTTTAATAATTATTAAGAGTTAACTAAATTTATCAGTAGGGTGGACTTTTGATTCGATATATATAATTTTTATGTCTGGCAGTATTTTGTCAATAATTAAAGGATTTAAAATTAAAATCTGAGATATGATTTACAAGCCTGGATTATATGGATTACATTGATTTCAAAATTTCTTTATCTTTTTCAATTCAATCTGTACTCTACTGATATCGATATCAACATATATCCAAAGATATACACACCGTTTAGAATTGTTTCGAGTATAGTTAATAAATATTGATTATCATTTTATAATTCAATTACAATGTTTCAGCAGAAACGCAGACGACTGCCGTAAAAAATTCAATATTCAATTTACGTTTCTTCCAACAGCAAGTCCAAAAATTATGGACAAATTAGCCGAAGAATTCAATGCTCGACTGCAAAGAAGTGCTACGGGCCAGCAATTTTCCTCGCCGCGTTATATGTAAATTCCTCCACCGCGGGACGCAAAAAAAAATTACTATTCGCGCGCCGGCCTTTTTCAACGCAGAAGCAGAAAGTCACCGATGACTGTTATTACCATGAAAATTTCACCCCCGGAATCGATTATTTCAATTAGAGCTGCATTACCGCCCCCGTGAGAAGCGGCCGAGGAATTTTTTGAAATTCACGGGAAAATTGTCGGCCGATTATTGAGTTATAGCGATCTTCCTTTTTTTATATTTACCTTGCTAATGACAATGTATGAAATTCCACGTAAGAGGGAGAGAGAAAGAGAGAGAGAGAACATTGACGTCTCTCCTCCGTTCTATCTCCGAGTGATTTATTTATCTGCGGCCGTTTGACAGCCGATGACAAAGGCTTGCATTATGCTTTTGTCATCGATGTCTGGGTGATTAATTTTTATATATCAGTCAATGTCGATAGTTCATTTTTCAGTGCAGTGCCGAGCATTAATTTCGCCAAATTCAGTCGGCTTTCTCACTCACTCTGCTTTTCTCGCGCAAGAAATGTTGACAAGGTTTAGGGGGACTTTTGTTAATTTTGAAAATTTACTTACGAGAAGAATGTTTGGTCACGTATTTTGTTGTAACTTATGGGATCTGCTTTCTAACGTCAAAATATGAAAGAAGCCACGGTTAAGTCTAAGGCTCGATTTTTCAAAAGTTATCCGCTCATTTGTGCTCACAAAAAATATCAATGTTTCTTCGATCACTTGTAACTTTACTACAGGCAACTTTAGAGTATTGCGAAAATGAAGTTCTGTATCGATTATAAAAAAAAAAATTCTTCAAAAATATTTATTTGGTCAAAAGTTATAGCCAAACAAATATTAAAGCAGCATAAAATGGAAACTCATCAACCCAGTTTTAGTTTATATGTTTACTGTCAACCCCGTTTTCGCCACTTTTGAATAAATACATTTTTTTTAAATCAATAGAACTCTTGAGCTTACCTTTTGAATGGCGAAAACTGGATTCGTATTTTTTAGATTTTAGCTAAAAGAGCGCATAACTTTTGAAAAATCAAGCGTTATCTTATAATGGTCCTATCTTCCTTCATATTTTAACATTAAAAGTCTATCCTGAAGTTGCAATAAAATCCGTCACGCCAACATGTTCGGTTCTTCTGGTTAGTGTACTTGTATGTTACATGTTTATTTAATTCTGTTATTAATTTTCACCAGCCGTAATTTCGTGTCATTAAAGAGTAAAAATGAAATATTAAATAAATATACAAAATAGCAAGTTTATGCAAAATATTTATAGACCTTTTTTTTATTTCACACTATACTAAAATTATGCAATCTGTGTCTCCTTCGCTAAAAAAAATATAAAGAATACACGAAAATAGATTGAAAATATCACCTAAAGTTACTTCTTAAAAAAAAAATGCAATTCTCCCAAGAAAAAAATTGCACTTTCCATACTTTTTCCCACAACAAACAAACAAACAAACGCGACTCTCGAACCTGCAGCACTTAAAAAAAAAGGTTACTCTCCGTACTCGCTCTTCCACCGAAGCGCGCAAACTCGATCCTAATCGGTAAAAGAAAAAATAAACATCAAGCCGCCTCGCCAATAAATCAATCCCACAAAAAGCAAAAAGTTGGCCGCGCGTGCGCTCGCATTTTCAAAAAATCGCTTTATTATACGCGAATCGTCATTACATTGCCATCGACGCCTCGGCGAAGGTGACCTTTCTCCTCCGAGCTCAGCGCGTTATAAACATTTTGCACTGTTACAGCCTCGTTGAGAATGTGGGTCGCTCGAGGCAATATTTTTCGAAATTAAGCGGCTGGATGGTGCATCGAAACCTCGCCGAAGAGTTAAGCTCCGCTCCGCCTCCACGGACAAATGAATATGGGCGCGAATCTCCTTTTTACGGCCGCGTTTTCACCGACTTTGATGCGCGCGGCGATCAATTTCGCGCGGCGACGAGGCTGCTTGAGGCTCCGTTCGGTTTGAACAGTAAACTCAAGCTTCTGGAGTATATTTATTTGTTTAGGTGAATCTCGAATTCTTGTATTAGTATAAGTAGACTATAAAAATAGGATAAAATAAATACCCCAGATTTCTGCGACTCCGGAAATTCGAAAATATCATAACATTTCCTAGTTTTCTTGGCCTCTCGTCCGTCAATTCTGTCATTTTTCCAGCTGAGTAAAACTCACACGCTCCAAGTGTGTCATTATTTTCATGGGAATACCTATATAGATACCAGTCCTCAAGCTATTTATTTCTCTCGAAAAACACTTTTTACGATTCCATCAATTTTATTGCTTCATCAAAGCACAGCTCTCAAATCTAGGATGTATTGGGAATGGAAAAATTTACGCCTTTTGCTCCTTTTAAATCAGATGTAACTGATGACGATCGAGCAGGTAATTGACAGTACATCATTTTTAGTTAAAGCATATTAAGGAGTCAAACGAAACTGAATAGAAGAGTATCAAATCATTTTATTAGCTTGATTTCAAAGTTCTTAAAAGGAAATAAACCGTCGTCGACCTTTTATCGCCACTTAAAAAAAAGTTCCCAAACAATTAAAATCCAGCCTCTTTTCACCGGCACCCAATTTTTCGGTTACCGAAAAATCCGTCTTCCTGGAGCAATAAATCTCCGCAGCGCACTGTAGAAACTCCTCTCGTCGCTTTCCCGAAGAGTAATTGTCGCGTGAAAAGACGAGCCGACGCGAGGCTCTCGGGTCTGCCTGAAAATTCGAGAATATAATATCGAGTAGTTCTGGAGTCGCGTGACGCGAAGCCGCCGATAAAAGCCGCGGATGGATTTATACTCGCGCGTTTGCGAAACCTATCCAATTTGCTTATGAAAGAGAAACAATTTCTATTCAGGAGCCGCGCTGTGTGTTTGTTTTACGACAAAGGCATGCACGCTCTTCTGGTGAAATTGTTTGAGCTCGGATTGTTTGTGCGCAGGAACTGGGTTAAATTGTGCGTCGGGGGTTCAATCGTCAAAGGGGGATTAATGAATGACGAGTTTCATTGCTGGCCGGATTTCGAGTTTGGAGGAAATCTCGGGCTCGTGAATTTTGACATGATCGATGCAACGAGGCGAAAGAAGCGAAAACCAATTTCGTTTACAACCTTGTATTCTTCAAAGTCATTCGGGTGAAAACTTGACCGAAAGAAGTAAAAAATGAAATTCGATATTTCTGCAGGAAAGTTATCCTGAATAATAATGGAAAAAAATGAAAATTTTTAGCTTACTTTGTATATTTTGCTGTAGCTGAATCGACTTACAAGGAAAGTCTCACATATTTAAATCGCGATTTTTTTTGTAACTTTGAAATGCGTATGCCAATAAGGTATGAAGGAATTCAGCCAAGTCTATTTAGTCTGATGCTTAAAGTTGCGCGCTCTTTTAACTAAAATTCAAGAAAAAATGGATGTTTGTACAAAATACTAATATAAAGCTAAATATAAAGAATTACAATAATCGTAGCATAAAAAATTCATCAACGCAATTTTATTTTGTATTATTGTTCTAAATTTTTGTTTATATTTAACTTTACTGAACTTAATAAAGTCAAAGCTTGAATTTGAAACGAATAAAGATTTTTGGATGAAATTTTTTTAAGCGATTTGAATTCACCTTTTGAATGTTGTCAATTAGAAAACACTAACATTTATTTATTATAAAATTATCAGTAATTCAACAAACATCATGTTTTTTCGAGCATTAGATTGAATGGACGTGGCGTCCTTTAAATTTTTATATTAGAATGCATATTCGAAAGTTACAATAAAATCCACGACCAAAATATGCGGGACTCCTTGTCATTAATAAAGAACTAAAAACGATCCTTTTTTTACCTTTTCATTTTTAAATGAATCTGAATATTTTTAGATACATAATAGCTCTCTAATCAGCAAACTGCTAATCATTGTAAGCTCATTAGATTTCCGATAAAGAAATTATAATAAACTTTTTACGATTTCGTAGTAAAAAGATCAATTGTTTACATTCATTAATACTGCAGTGCATCACAAAAGTCCGTAAAATACACATGACAGTAAAAATAATGCACGGTTTTTCCAGCAATCAGCACTTGTTTTTCAGAGAGTTTTGTCATTAAATCAGACAGCCAAAGGGTACTTACCAAGAGGTACCTCCCGCACGACATCGATGCCCTCCACGATCACCCTCCTCCTCGAATCGGCATCCCCGAATCGTTCTTCGCATTCAGTCCGTCGGCAAAGTCGCTCCCTGCGTCAGCTGAGCTCGGCTCTCCCCTCCAGCTCCTCTCCACCTCTCGGTCCCTCTCGGAGGTGGCGGGGCGCCGCTTAAGCGGCAGCTCTTTATAAAGGGGCGGCCCGAGCGCGCTCGGCAGCGCACTCCGCGTCCCGAGTCAAGCCGGTCACTCGTACGCAGATCCACCGTATACACACAGACGCGCACTCGGCTCTAGACCGCCGCGACAAGCAAAAAGCTCCGCTCGAAACCGCGCCAACGTTCAAACATGTGCGTGCGCACGCTCGACCAGACGACCGCGTCGTCGTCGCCGCCGCCGTCCTCGACCGAGGAGCAGACGACGACGACGACGACGACGTCGACCGCGGCGACGAGCAGGTGTCCCGTGCTCGCGGCCGCCGCCGGCAAGAACGGCCTCACCAAGGCCAAGGAGAAGTACATGAAGCTGCACGACGAGATGCTCGAGAGGGAGATGGCCGAGGACAGGAGCAGGCGGGAGAGGGACTACGAGGAGGAGGAGGCCAGGCACGATCTACCCGCCAGGGCCAAGAGGACCGCCAGGAGGATGCTCTACAAGCTCAGCTGCAGCCTCAGTGCATGGAGGGATTCCAAGATCTACAAGTGAGTGCAAGACGGTGATTTTGAGAGTGTCACGAGTGTGAGAGATTTCGGCCTCTCTTCTATGGCAATCACCATGAAGGGAGTCCGGCTTGGGTGCTAGGCGAGTGCTTATCCTTGGAGTGAATTTACCCCGAATTAGCTGCGTGCCCTATAAGTTTTGCTGTCAATTCACACGAGGTTTCCGTAGTTGCGAAAAAAACAAGTGTACGATTGGCGCACAGCAAGAATTTACGTGCCTTTTACTAAAACAGCATAAAATTTAACGATCAGCATGTCGATCGTTATTTTTACTGAAACTTCTCATTTAAAAGCATCGAAAACCCTCGCCGATTCCTGCTGCGCATCCTCCTTCCACGCAATATTCGCGCACTTTCCGATACACGCGGCACGTCCCCCCATTATCGAATCCCGGCCAAAGCGCTTAAGCTCCTCGCTCCGCGATTAATACGGAAGCGTTTCGTTTTCCCATAACCGACCAACGAGAGCGCCGGCTCGCGCCGAGGCAATTCCGCACTCCCACGCGGGGCGGCCGGCTCGCGCGGTTGACACAGTTTTTCGGATCATCGGCCCGGCGATGTACCTCCGTCGAAACCGACGGCGACTCGGCGCGACACGTCGCTCTGGAATTTCGGAAAATTCTGCCGTCGTTGCGTAAAACGGGTACCTTCACTTTTTCGGTGAGTGCGATTGGAAAGTTTTCCCGGGAATCCCGCGCTTTGACAGTTGTAATACTGATAAATTGGACTTACGAAAGGTCCCGAGTTTTTAGAAGGGCTCGGGGTCGTTCCGAGAAACTTGCCTTTTGTAACTTTGGAAATTTTTGTCGCCCAATTTCTTTTGACATTTTTCTCTTACGCGACTCGAAAAGCAAAATTTTACGACAGCTTTCGTTTTTCCAGGTGGAAGTATTAGTGAATAAACCTCTTTAAATATTGCGCGCAAACGCCTCTGCCGCCCCGCGCTCGCCTCCGCCCTGAAATTCAGCGACTCTCTCGGAAAAAAAAAAAGAAGCCGAGCAGTGTGTCAACAGAGCCTCCTCCTCGCTCGCCGACTTTTTCAGGCGTCGGGCCTTTAACGTTTTGCATTGTGCGTCTGAGCGCGCCGCGCGGCGTGTCACTTGCGCCCGACGCGGTGTCTCGTTTATTTTTAAAGGACGCCGGCCGGGATATTTTTTCTCGGCTTCCCGCCGCCGCCGATTCGACGACCACGACGACGACGACGACGACGACGGCGAGTTTCGAGTCGGTAATTACGGGGCGACATTCGGGAAATGATTCGCTCGCCGTTGAGGCTCTTTTGCTCTTTAACGAGTGGATGGTTGGAGTGTATAGTAGAGTATTTCGATAGCTTTTTAGCTGGTTTTTTCTTAATTACTTTTTGAATTGTAACAGTGGGTAGAAAATATTTGTTTTCTAGCATTACATCTTCTTAAAATCCAAAAGTTAAACTAAACATTAATCGCAGCCGCAACTCAATTTACCCACAGTCACAAATTAGCGAACAGAACCCAACCCCCTCGCAAACCATAAATCCCGGCGACTCCCTCGAAAAGGAAAGAAAAGAAAACAGAATACACCCGGACACTTCCCAGTTCGGCGACCTCAAAATCCCGCGGTGATTAATTCGCCGGGGCGATCCGCGATTCCATCGATGACACACCCCGGCCGCGCGGTATAAATCCCGGCGAGCTTTCTAATAGGATCGAACAAGTGGTCGAGCCCGCTGGAATTCCGAGTCCGCTGGCGGCGGCGGCGGCGGCTTTCGGCGAGAATTATTTTGTTCCAAAAGTAAGGCCGAGAGGCGCGCCGGATTAGGTCGCGTGGCGGCGGTGGAATGATACATTAGTTGCTGGATTAGGGTTTTGTTTGACACTGCTTGGTTGTTTGGCTTAAATCGGAGGCGGCTGTCGTGATGAATGGTTAAGGTTGGTTTTATGCGTATTTCAAGGAGTATATATATTATATATTTGCCTGCTGTTTAAGGCCGTTGAATTGTCATCGCAATAAACAAATATGCAGACTTTCTAGATTCTTATAAAAATACGTTTCACGCGGAGATGAGCACAGCGTAAACACTGCATTATAATAACTCAACTGACACCGGAAGGTCAGAATAAACGAAATTATTTTGATAACAAATACACAAGTCACTCCTTTCAAATGTCTATATATAAAGTCAAAACAGAGGCCCGAAATAATTAATGAGAAAGTATTTTCCAACTTCCCGAGAGCAAATCAAGATTAACCGCTCAATCAGTCGCGGAAAATCATAGCGTATCGGTATAACTGGTTATTAGTCCATTAATCTAACGACCTATCGAATTAAATATTCCGACCTGCACACCTCCGCCTATCGCTCTCGGCTCTCGCGTTACACGGAAACTGGCAGTTGGCGCGTAATGCGCGGAATTTTGTAACGCGAGCGCCCGCGACACGTTGCGCGCAATTATTATAAATTCAATGAGCCGATAAGCGAGCGGCTGCTTACGTTAATTAGCCTCTCGCGATCTGATAAGCTCGTGAATAATGCGATGTGTCTTTTCCGAAATTTTCGCGACGCGGAGGAGAATGCGGAGCGCCGGGAATTTTGGTTGACGCCGGTTTTGATGAAGTTTTACGAGCGCGGAAAAGTAGGCGATGAAAGTCTGGAATAGTTAAATGCTGGTTGACAATGTTGCTGTTTAATTGACGTGTCGGTGCGTCGAGTTGGTCGACTTTGTAATTTCAAAATGACGTATGGTAATAAACTACAAAATATGGTAATTAAAACTACTTGCTTAGAAGAAGAAAGTATACGTTTCAACCGCAAAATTAAAATTCATACTTTTAAAATATAAGCTTTTACAAATATTACTTTTCCCGTAAAAATGTCCAATAATTACGAAGAGATCGATAAGATTAATCGTTTTCGCCCTCCAAGTCAACGAAAGTCTCGCTCTTCCATCCAGTCGCTTCGGATATATCCCTTTGCGCGTCCGCGACCGCGGAATTCCGAATTCAAAATCCGGCGCTTGCGCAATAACAGTTTCGCGAGTTATCCAGCGAGTTATCCGGCTCGACGCGCGCCGCCAAAGTGCGGTCATCGTTGCGAGTCTCCGAGACCGCGGCGCTTTTGTAAAGCCTGCCGACGCTTTCGATTTATGCACTCGCTCTTTTTTTTTTTGTGTCTGAGTTACGGAGTGGATTGAGATTTAATTGAGAGGCGAGAGGGTCGTTTCGTTTGATGTGGTGGTCGCTGGAAAAGCTGCTTTGAAAAATGGAAGCTCGATTTATTAATGCGTAATTAATGCAGAATCAAAGCTGTTATATTGATAATGGCGTTTTGAAAAACAGTAAATTAACCTTTTATCTAGATATTACAATACAAATTGAAATGCACGCGAGCAAAGTAAACGACAAACCTATATTTTGCTCTTAATGATTCTAACGACTTAACCTTCGGCCACTTTAACGTATCTCTCGTGATTAGAACTGCTTATGTCAGTAAGTCCACATTGTTCGAAAATAATCATTTGTTTACAGAGTAGAAGAAAAACCGACTCACTTTGTAGTCTTCATTCGCGTGTACAGTGTACAATATGTCAGTTTTCAAGTACGCAAGATAATTGAAGATGGCAAAAAGCATTCGTGAACCATATTTTTCATTTTGCTATTAACCGCCACAATTACGTAAGGATTATCGTCGATCCACTCACGCCTTATAATAGAAACTTTTATTTTTTACATATTTACCGCGAATAAAAATCGTCCGTGAAACAGCCGTTAAATCAAAAACGCATTCAAAGCTATAATCTTGAAACTTTTTAGCGCGTCGCGTAAAACGGCAGAAATCGACTTTTTTTCAATTGCGATTCAAAAAAAAAACAAAAGTAAAGAATCACGCTTCGGAGTCGCTTTAGAACGAGCTTCTCGTAAACTCGACGGAATATTTAAAGCGAGCTTCCGCTTTTTTAGTGCATCTACAAAAATAAAGCAACGAATCGTCTCTCGTCCGCTCGGAAGCCGAGTCGACGACGTAGCCCGTTATTTAACCCGATGGTAAAACTCGCTCGTTTCATTGTCGCGGCTCGATTTTTGCAGCTCCCCGGGGGTCAACGACCCGTTACGTAAACAAGCGAACACCGAACACGATTTTTGTCACCTCGCATCCGATCGTTATGGCAAAAAAAAAGAAAAAAAATGAAAAAAAATCCGATTGCTTACGTAAAGAAAGGCGGTTAATTGAGAATTAACGGCTAGATTTATGCGTAAGTAAGGTAATCCTTTGGCTAATTTATTGCGACTAGACGAAATTCAAGCGACGGAGATGCCTTTTTCCTTAATCTTATCGGGCGCCGCGGTCTTAACTCGATGTTGATACCGTATTATATCATTGAGGCCAGGGGTTGCATCAGTGACTCACTAATTTTTCGGCGCCAAAGTAAGATTTCAAGTTTTGCTGCTAGTTGCAAATACAAATATAGAAAAAGAAACGATAATTTTTTTTTTTTCAATTAAAACGCAGATTAGAGATAATATCTGTCAATTCGCTCTTTAACATTCAACAGAGTGTTTACGGCGACTAACTTCAAATTTAACGGCCCACTAAAAAGTACACACAAACCGCCCGAGCCGAGGCGGCGGCTCAAAATGTAAATAACAGTCGGGCGGCAATTCGTTCTCTCCCGCGGTAATATCAGTTAGCTCGAAATTACACCTTCCGCGCGCGAAATCGACTCGTAAACCGGCCGGCGCTCCGCGAGCCGCATAACTTCCGAAAAAGAGAGAGAAAAGAAAAAAAGGGAACGTCGAAATTTTCACTCCATTCAAGCCGTCCCATTCTATTTTTCTCTCCTCGCCGCCCCGCGAACTAATTAACGCCCCGACGTCCCCTCCCTCCTCGTTCTTCTCTCTCACGTGTCTCTCTCTCTCTCTTTCTGCCTGCCTTCTTTTCCGTCTACTTTCTTTCTCGTGTATAGTGACGCGGCGGCGAGGCCGAGAGCTGCGCGGGCTCGACAGCTCTCTTTGCAAAACGGTTGGACGATCGCTCAGTATTTTTGGACGCCGCTCGACGTCGTTTGTTTATTATTAGAGGCGTGAAATTTGCGCGGGTTTTGGTGCGAGAGCCTGGGACGTACCTGACTCTTCTTTTTTTCTTTTTTTCCGTTTGGAGAAACATTAAAAATTTCATGCTAGTTTTACTTATAAAAAGACGTATAAGTAATAGAATGATTTTCTGGCTTATTGCCTTTCAATTTTTTGTCTTCGCGTTAAAAAGTTTAATACTCTCGCGGAGGTTGGGTTATAACGATAAATCGTCGCCAGTCTTATTTTAAAAAGGGAAACACTCTATTTTGTAAGCAAAGTTTGTTACGACGCTCGTAAAATCAACGCGAAAGCAAATTATCAATAATTACATCTCGATGCGAGCCCGATAAATCCCTGCGCGCAGCGACAATAATAGGCAAAACCCAACAAAGTACATCATCAGCCATAAACATTCTGCCCGATTCTCTAATAGCTCGTATAAATACACTATCCGCCGCGCGCGAAACGGAGCGTAAAATTAATACGGCCGTTAAGGCACCTTCCAAAAGAAAAAAAAAAAAAAAAGAAAAAAGGGAAGCTGCAGCTATTCCGAGGGGCGCGCATTACTATGCAGATAAAGGAGAGCGCGTCGCTCCTGGAGAGTTCGTTAATGGTCGACGCTCTCGGCGCGGAGACTCGGCCGTTTTCATCAATCTCGCTAACGGCTCGACAGGCTCTCCTCGGGACCGAATTTCCAGGCTGGAGCGGTGGCTTTGGTATACAGTTTGCGAACGACGCGGCGATTGACTTCGAAACGAGCGATTTTAATTTACTTGCGTTAATTACCCGTCGAGAAAAATGGTATTTGAGCAGATTCTCAAAATTGCTCTTATACAGCCGAAGCCAACGAAGCGCTTCCGGACAAGAGTCCAGCGTGATTTCGAGGCGTAAGACAAGCATCGAAATTGCTTACACGCTGTTCTACATTCTCGGCGCCTATCTCTCTCTCTCTCTCTCTCCGCGTAATAGCTTCTTAGCCTGCTACCGAGAGAACAGCTAAAAAAACCAGTGACACCCATCGAGCAAAACAATGATTGTCCCATTTCCCGGCGCTCTCCACCTATAACCGTCTTAAAGTCTCTCCTCTCTTCCGTTTCTCCTTCGCTCGCCTCTCTCTCTCTCTCTCTCTGTCGCCGGCCGCTACTTTGGGTTCAGCCCTTATGTAACGTACCTACGTCCGCCTTTGGCGGTTTCCGCGACGGCGCACAGCACGTAAGCGCGGGCTGAATCTTTTTATTGCATTTTCTATTAATAACGAGGGGAGGAAACTAGGCTACTACACGCCGGCCGGCTGTTGTACTCTCTCTCTCTCTCTCTTTCTCTACCGGTCGGCTCCGTACGTCTATACAGTGGGGAGCGCCGGAGCCATCGGAGATGTCAGCAACAGCTGAGGTGCGAAGTGCACCGCGGCTCTCGAGAGGGTGCTTTCGAATGCTTTACGAGGTTCAACGCTCCTCGGCCGGAGGGAATTATCGCGCCGGCAAGTAAATCGGGGATTCTGATTGGCTCACAATGACGGAGCTCGGGAGGAAACGAATTACTGGCTGTGAATGCACTTTCGGCGGTGGAATTTTCTAATTTGATGAATTGGTGGGTCTTCTGTTTGCTGTATTAAATCTTCATTGGGTGTGCCTCGGCGAGGGCCAATTTGTAACTGAAGATGACTCTTTAGTGAAGGAGATATTATGTTCTAATTTCGTAATTAGTTTTAAATGCGCGCTTTGGGTGCACTAAATCTTCATTGCTCGGGCATTTTTGTAAGGTGCAATACGTGATTGCATTGTAACGAATTCATCATTCTTTAGCGACTGTAACGGGCTGCATTGTAACTCTATCACGATGTGGTTGTTTGGTCATAATCGCATATACATTGGATGATGAAACATTTGATAATGTTTAAAGTGACGTTCGACGTTCGTGCAAACACGAACCAGTGTTTGCTGCAAAGCCGCGCCGTCCCGTCGCAGATTGTAAAAATAATTTTTAGAAAGATAAACCGCCACCTCCCACCTCTGTTTGTTTGGCGAAAAATTCTTCCAAAAAAGAACACGGCCGATATAATCGCTAATAAATTGGATAGAGGAAGTGTATTAATACGCAGCACCTCAAAACCATCTTACATAACCGCAGCTGCAGAAGCCCGGGCCCTTATCTCGTTCGCAGATAATCCCCATAGTCGTCGATATTATATCCGCGCTCTCGCCTTGATTCCCTCTCGGCGACTCGTGAAGTTCAAGGCGCGGACCGATAAGACACCAAGATCGAGAGCCAACGAGGGCAGAGAGACTCGAGGAGCGCTCGGTTTTGATCAGCTGAATTATATACGTACATCTGTGTGCCTCGTTATCGTAGCTGTGATTCAGTCGCTCCCTGAGCCGGGAAACGAGTTTGCTGCCGATCGAGAGTCAACGTGTCTGGTATAGCTGCCGATTTCAGAGTGAATCAGATTTGGCGGGTAGTTATCAAAGGGAAATTGATTGCGATTCTCTGTAATTACTGGATAAAAACGAAAATAGGGTTGATGGCAAACCGTCGATTTCCCAAATTTACTTGCGAGTCGGCGATTCAACATTCGCCCGCCAAAAATGAAGTATATTTCCGAATTCGGGTTTGTTAGTTCAACGAACGGCAAAGTACACTATCAAGCATATAATAACTCTATCGCCGTCGTATCATCGAAATTGAAGTATCTCATGAATAACGCATTTCCAAACTTTATCGGAACCTTGAGAGTATATACACACTCATTACACAACGCCTCTCCTAAACTTAACTGTTATTCGCCGCTTTGTTTTTCAAGCTTGCGCTCGGTCTTCGGCGTAAATCATAATTACGTTAAAGCAAATAAACTTTTTGCCCGATGGCTTTCAATCAAAGCGTATATCCCGCGGCTTGATTACCATCCTTCTTTTCCCGAATGGGTCGGCATGCAAATCGTCCTCGCGGCCACAAAGGAGCCGTATGTACGTATAGGTTCTTTTTTTTTTAAGATCGATATACGTGCCGCGGAGCGTAATTTAGCTCTTAATGAATGACTCGGCCGCTTCAATAGAGCAAAATCAATGCGCGAGCTAGCCGACGATTCCGGCCGAGTCACGGCATTGAGAAAGCATTTCGCGGATTATTTATAGACCGCCGCGCGCGGCGTTCCTTAATTCGCTCTGGCTTTGTCGTCATTAGCGGTGATTAACGCCGCGGCGCGAGCAGGAAAAAAAAGAGGAGAATCCGCGGGCTTTCTAGCGCGCCGAGGCCTCTTCTTTTCCACCTGCCTGGGATATTATACATTCCGGCGAAATTCCTCGATAGCGTTGATGATGACGCGAGCGAGGAAGTCTTTTATCTGGCGCGAAGAGGCACGAGGCGGAATCGTGCGGGGAGGGGGGGGGGGAGAAATAAATTATTGCCCGGGCGGCGCGCTTAAAAAAAGAGAGCGACGCGACGGAGGCAAACATGTGCGCGAGCCGAAATTTAAACCAGATTGTGGGAATGGCGCGGATGGGCTCTTCTTTTTGAAGTGTCGCGGAGATTCTTCGGAATAATTAGTCATCGTGAATTAAAAATTTAAGTTGGAAGGATCTGTATGCTTCTGCCAAAGGCTTAATTATATTTTTTCATTTCCTTTAGCAATAATAGTTTAAACTCACTAAAAATCCCTCGCTACATTTAATCCCACAAATGTAACAACACGACCATACTTATAATGTCCAATAAACTATACTTGTAATGTTCAAATTAGTACTACGCTACAATTACACGAAATGTATCGAACAAACTATATTATATATGTAAAACATGTATGATATAAATTATAACGTAATGTAGTTAGTGGCTAATACCTTCTTTGGGATACTTTCTTGGGGATGTGACACTTGTTAAAATTCGAAAAATGTATAAAATACTGTTTATAAACATAATATTTGAAGAAAAAGTAGCCAGAAAAATAATTTACACATTTGAATGACTTAACAACGATAATTTTCAATTCCAACTTAACCGATAGTAAAGCCAATTAGTTACAAATACTGCAAACATTTTCAAAAGAAAATCAATCAGCATCGTCAGCAAATAACCTACATCAATTTCTCCCATCGCAATCCGACTAACTGAAAAAATCCGCCTCCCCACCTCGACCAGCCACCGTAACAAAAAAGAACGAGCTCCCATAAAAAATCGGCAAACCAATCGACGACGTGCATTCGCACCTCTCGCGATCCCCCGAGCTCCTCTGGTCAGTCGGGCGTGACCCGAATAGCCGGCCGATCTCGCGGGACTCACGCGTCGCGTCGCGCGCTCTTTAATCGCTCGCACGCACACGATCGTTTCATTTCGCAAGCTCGAGAGTGCAGAGTATTCAACGGGGAGGGAGAGAGAGAGAGAGAGAGAGAGGGAAGGGGGCAGGGGTCCGCTTGTAATTCAAACGTGCCTACGTGACCGCGGACTACCGACCGATGTCTTACGAGCTCGAGCGGCGTTCTTTCTCTCTCTCTCTCTCCCGGTTCTTTTTTTTTTTTTCATTCTTTTTGCACTTCGCGCCGCGCCGCTTTTTGCTGGACGAGAGTCTCGTTAGCCGAGGGGATCTCGCGGACGGCAGGGAGATTTGACGGACCGTTAGAGAGCGATTGTTTGATGGTCCCGAGGACGGACAGGAGGATTTGAATTTGGGTAATGAGGGATCGGGGGGAAAGGGGGGGGAGGAATGTCTGAGGAGTCACTTTCTGGCGGTATGCTTTGCGGGTTTTTGCAGTTAAGAAACGGAAACTTATTTGATTTAGGTTTAATTGGTACTGGCGAAAACTATGATTTGAACGAAGATAAATTTTCTTTTATATTAAAAACTGTATTATGCGATTCTTTATTTATGCTTCTGCTTAAATCATTTAATTTTACTTGAAGCTGAACTGTGGTATATTAAATGCATGTCTCGGTACAGCCATAAATTTTTCCTTCTTGTGTGTAATTAAGCTTTCATTTACAGTTTAAAGAGCAATAATACGAAACTTTTCGAACGTTCGAAAGCGTAACTCAAGCAGATAATGCAATAATTAATTATCTTGGTTTCGTGAAATATTTTTAAACATTTAATTTACAAAAGCATATAAGAATTATAAGTATTATTTTAAAAAAGTATCCTGCAGATTTACACTGATACAATTTTTAGACGGTAAATCATTCAAACGAATAATATTCCAAAAAAGCCAAAGATTCTTTTCACCTTCAAAACCCGCCATCTCTCATTCCTAAAACTCCATCTTTCACCTCATACCTACGCAGCTCCGAACTAGACAAATAAAACCCAAACAAAGCCCCCGGCGGCGACTCCTCGGCAAGCAGATCGTAAAGTCAATTCACAGCCCCGTAAAGCAAAAAAGGGCAACGAGGCCCAAACGCGATATCTCGCGTTCCCGGCCACATTTATAAATCCGGGACGCGACGCTCGGCGACGTCGGGGTTTACGGCGGCAATATAAGCACGAAAAACGCGTCGCGCTCTTCTCGGGGCTTAAACGATCGAGCCTTGGGGCCGATCCGTCGAGTCTCTCCGCAGCGAGTTGACGGACGATGAGCGGGGCGCGCTTTGCGCGCGGCTTGTTTGCGAGAGGCTGATTATCTGCGAGAGCTCTCCGCGCTGAGCTCTGCCTCTTTTTGCGTTTGCTCGAGGTGGCGCTCGACTTTTTTTTTTTCGGGTGTCAAATTTTCTCGGGATTGCGGGTGTTTTTTTTTTGGAGGAGCGGAAGTTTTGGCGGGAAAAGGCGAAATCGGTGTGATTTTTTTGTACGACGGTGAGTTATTGGGTGGTGTTTTATACGATTTTTTAATTAAAAGAACGACGATTAGCTTATTTTCGGTTTTACTACTTTGTTTACCGCGCGTTTCGAGGAAACGTTTAAAAACTTTTTCGAACATGAGCAAAACAATGCGACATTCTTCCACATTAATCTTTTTATAATCAAACGCAACTATGCCCGCTGAAAAAGAAGCAGTTCGAGAAAACTCCAACTCGTTAATTACCATCTAAATTCAAAGGCGTGTTCCGTCAAATAATACAAGCGTCGCGAGCGAGAGCATTTGCTTAAGCTCCCTCGAATAAACATCTCGTCGGCGCAAAGAGATCCATATTGTGGACTCTCATTTATCGAGATGACGCGGATAAAAATTATAGGCTCTCCGGATTTTAGGCGCGGCGCGCTCCGATATAATAAGCCTTCGAGTACACACCGAATCCGATCGCTTTAGATGCATCTCTCTCGAAGCGGACTATATCTATAAATCGGCTTTGTGAACGAGTTTGTGGGTATAGTTATATACGGCGCCTGTGTATGGCGGACAAAAATTTATGAAAATCCTCGTTCCTACTTAGTTCCGCTACGCTTTTTTTTGCTGTTCTTATAAGCGGATTTAACGTTTTTTTTTTGTCGATCCGATGCGGAATAAATTATTTAGGGAATAGAGAACATTGATACTTCGGTTTTGTGAATCAGTAAAATCAATAAATGATTTGCTAAACAAATAAGAAATACCCTGGTAGAAAATCAACCAGTTGGGCTGGTTAACGTGTATAAAATTGATTTCTAAATTAAAAAGGAACAATTGGAAAATCATTTTAAAAGATAAATAATCATTACACTGAAATATTCACGAGCAAACATATTTAATTATTTGATAATGACAAGGAATAATAGCAATTTCTCGTTTTCAATAAAAAACAAATTAAGAATTGGCTGAAAATTGCTTAACGTTTCTACCAGGGTATACGCCTAAAAGGAGCAAAACATATGTCTCGACAGTCAAAACTTTGAATCCCACCATCCCCCGGTAAATCGGCTCGATCGAATGCACAAAAATCGATGCACTTTCTAAAAACGTCCGCTTGGCCTTTAAACATCCGCGCAATTAATATTCGCCCGTCAAACGATTTAGCTCGGCCGCGCGTCGGGAGCGCGGAGGCGATGAGTTCTCTCTGTGCCTGCGCCGCGAAGCGCACACGGCGCACGCGCCGAGAGAGGCGCGCGGGCAGCGCTTCAATTAGCATCGGTAAATTGTACTCATTACAGGTGTTTATGATCCCCGGCGAGAGAGAGAGAGAGAGAGGAGGAGCGAGAGCCGAACGCCCGGCTTTCCGGCCCATGTATACCGCCCGGGCCTTAATAATATCGCGACTCGCGGTAATGGGAGCCGTTGCGAAACTGCGGGCAACGGCGCGAGAGAGGTTTACGAGAGGCCCGGGATATGTTAATCGGGCGGAGGGGCGCGGCTGTACGGGCCTGAAGAAATTGTCGACGGGTGATTAAATTTTTAGTTCTTTTGATGATGCTGAGGCTGCAAATATGCGTGTAATATCTGGGTAGTATTATTTTTTTTTTTATTTTTTTTTATTGCGTGCTGTGTTTCGGTCAAGAGTCGCACAGAAATGGACATTGGCTACATATTTTACAAAACCATGTTATACAATATTAACACTAATACATGTTCCCTTTTTATCTCCTACTTGCAAAGTTATAAAAATACATTGTATTATCTCTTATGCCTAATCCTTAAACCTATTTTTGGCACCTTTAATACTACCTTTTACAGCAATCAGTCGAGCAGTTTACGCTTCCCTGTTACTGTCAGATCCAATTCTTTGATATGCCTAATATCTACCTACAGTATTTTCGAGAAATTTTCTTTCGAAAAACTACAGAGAATAAGGCGACCTTTTCAGCGAGAGTCACATAAAAAGAGCGGATCTACACCTAAACTGAGATATCCCGAGTGATTGACACGCTGCATTCCGTTTCTCGCGCTGCCGCCCGATGATTATTGCACGGCTCAGAAACGCGCGTAATGAGAAAGAGAAAAAAAAAGCACGTTGCACAATAGTGCCCGCCCGGCCTGGCCGGGCGTTATGAAAAACCGTCCAGGAAACGCGATAAATCCTCCTGCCACTCTCGCGTAATTATTTTCTCCGACTCTCTCTCTCTCTCTCTCTCGAAAGCGCTTTAACCTCCGCGCGCGTCGCATGCAAATATCCTCCGTCTCTCGCTCTCAGCGCGGACTTTATTGTTCGGCCGCGGCCCTTGTCCTGCTTCCGCGTGCTTTCTGCGAATTTCAGCTCGAATTTTGAGGTGCTGCGGAAAAAAAAACGTTGATAAAACGGCGCGTCGAACGTTTATAGATTTACAGCGGAGATTGCAGGAGCCGAGAGAAGGTTTGATTTACGGGGAAAGGGTGGCTTTTTCCGCTGGGAGAAATCTGAGGCAATAACAGTAAGAGTAACATGTTGGGGTAAGATACGTTTATGGCTCGGCCGGCGGTGATAATCGTTTATAATAATATTGTTGCGGAGCGATGAAAAGCGCCACGGCCGGCTTTTCATTTGCGAAACAAGATTTAGGTGGAATTGATATTGAGCGCGAGGCGAGTTGCACGTTTACGTATACATGTCGGTTGCTTTATTTTCAAGTGTCACGATTTCATCTGATATTGTTCGAGAATTAATGGTGGAAATTTAGATTTTTCTCGGTGTTTCTTTAGAATAAATAATTAATTCTGCCCCCGCTAACCGTTATTCCGAGATATCGAATATAAATCAAATCACATTTAAGGTGGCTTCGGCGACTTTTTATAAATAATTGAATATATTTGAAACTTCACAAAAATATTCTTTGAGCATTAGACTTTTCATTTATGTTGAGAAAATGCAAGGTCAACGACTAAATTTTAGAGAAATCGAAGTTTATAAAACGTGTATTTTAACATGTAACCTTATGGGAAAAGACATTCATTTTGTATTTATTCCATTATAAATAATGCATTTTTATAAAATCGTATACCAAATTGAAGATTTTTTAATG
>UCOM01001318.1:0-44001 GCA_900474385.1 Ormyrus pomaceus
GGGGGGGGGGGGGGGGGGGGGAGATGATGTGCTTCGTGACGTGGATCAGCTGCGTCGACCTGACCGAATTCCCGTCTGCCTCGCTCTGATGACACGGTGTATTTACGTGTTATTTGGCTTCGCCCCGTATTATTTTTATTCGAGAGGCTGATGACTCAGATTTGTTTGTGGGGGGAAGTTTGCCGATTAGCGTGATTTTTTTTTTTTGTTACGTGAAAGCAAACACTCTCGTATTCTAATTTTAAATCTTTAGCTTTCGTTACGTATACAGCGAGAGAGCACACTTATTTGTCCCCGTTTTTTATCGGGTTCGAAAGAAATTTTCATCGGGACAAAGAGAATCGCGACAAAACATGCCGCGAAAGTTGGCACGGGCGGAGCGAGAGAGACGGCATTTACCCCGCGAATCCGCGGATAATACACGGATCTGCGCGGCACAATAAGGCGTCATTACGGATGAAACATCTCGCGCTATAAAGTCGCTTCGTCGCCCCGAAGAAAGGCGTCCGCCGCCCTTCGTCGCACGGCGAGCTGCGGCCGCGGGCAGTCGATGCGCGCGCAGCCGGCGAGAGATACTGCACCGACGTGTGTCGGCGGTCTACTCTCGCTGATTCGGCAATAAATACAGGCCGCTCGTCGACGTGCTTTCTTCTTGTCTCTTCTAGTTCAAACTTATACTTTGAGTATTTTCTGCTTATGGTAAGCGAAGGTAATGGAATTCGGTGTGCGCCTTACTCCGGTCTGCTAAGACCGTAGAGTTATAAGCTAAATTTTCTGCAACAATATTTAAACGAGTAAAAATTTCCCGGTTCTCTGCCTTTGTTCACAAAAATTTCCACTTTCAAAGAGGCGTAAAAAATGTGAAAAAAATAGCGAGCTGGAATCAAGTCAGCGATAAATTCGACGCCATAGCCGGTAGATTATTCGCAGCGGCGCCGCGTCGAAATCCACGCACCGTAATAAATATTATATACGGGCGGGGGAGTCGTTACGGGCCACTGCTCTCCGTGCCACGTTTGCACCCCTCCCGTCAATTCGCTCGGTGCACCGCGCGTAATTTTCGAGAATTTGTTTTCGCCCTTTCCGTCGGCGCGGCCCCCTTTAAATTCCTGTTTTTCCTGGCGGAAGTCCGAGCTTGTTAAACGGTCCGTACTTCTATCGGCGTGTGAATGCGCTCAATTTAGCGCGATATAAAAATTACCCGAACGGCCTGCATGGCTTGCTTCACTTCTATTTTTGGATTGTGAGAAACGAATTGGAAGAGTCGGGGCCGAGGATGTTTCGATTGAAAGGGAAGCGGGAAGATTAATGTTGAATATATTGTGAAAGAAAAGTCGAATCGAGCTGAATTCGGGAGGCCAATAAAAGAGGGATAACAAGTTCGAGGAATTAAGGGATCGAGAAAGATGATGAACGACGCGTAAAAACAGAACAGCCTGAAGCTTCGAATTTGATGTACTTTCGCCAAAGTTCAACTTAATTCAGGCTCGGTAAAGATGATCAAAAGCTCCCGAAATCCCGAACAATCCATCAAAAGGAAGCTCCTCCGCCATTCCACGATCGAGAAAACTAACTGTACCGTGCAAAAAAGTTGAGATCAGCAGTCGAACAATGCCTCGGAATCAGCGGACATCTGTCTCTCGTTCGCTCGCGGCCCCCGACAATGCGGCTGCGCGTCAATGGAAAGCTCCGCCGATAGCTCCGCGCGCGAATCAATTTCGGGAAAGCAGCTACCTGGAGCATGAATTTAAACTTTTACCACAGAGAAGTTTTTGAAAACGCGATTTTTCCCTCGCAACTCTTCGGCGCTTTGTCGGGATTCGCGCGGCGATAGCGGCGTTTTCGAAAATTTTACACCCAGAATATATATGCAATCAGGGAACTGCATTCATATCGAGCGCGTGCTTTCGCAGCGTCGAATTTCAATTGAAGCGGAATGTACTTTAAAGCGTAGAGAACTTCGCGAGAGCATCGACAACGAATGATTCGGCGTCAACGACGCTAAGCAGGAGAGAGCCGAGCACTCGGCAATCGGGGTCAAGCGTGGCGCGCTTCGCGAAGATTTACGCCGAGCACTGAGCGGATTTTTCATGCGCGTCCATCCACCCCGGGCGCGATTTGAATAATCCGCGAAGCCTCGAAAATCCGGGACTTGTCGAATGGCTCGTCGCCGCGTTTGCATTTCCGCCCTGTTTTCGTTATTTCGAGGAATTTTCGTTGGCTGCTTCGAGTAATTCGAGTCGAACCTTGTTCATTTCTAAGATGTACAGTGACATTTTCTTTTTTTTTTTTTTAGTAAACAAATCATTTTTATATTGCGTTCGTAGCTTCACTAAGTAACGGATGTTTCTCATCTGAGCAACAACGTCCCGAAAAGTGGCCCGGCACAATAGCCCGAACTCTCGTGAACGCATTAGCTCCGCACATAAACTCCCGTCGTCCGATCGTCGCCGTCTCTAAACGCCGAGTAATGACTCGCGTCTGTAATCTAATTAAGAGACAAGTCTAATGAGCGCGCGGAGACACGACAATGCACGGCACGGAATATATCGCTCTCGCGCTTTCGGATAGTCTCGATTGGCTCGTTTCTTATCTAGTCGAGCCGCGATAAATGGGTCGACACTTTGACGTCACGACGTGACGACAGCCGCGCCGGATCTTGATGCTCGGATCCGTCTGCGCTATCATGGCTCTATAGGAGCGCGAGTAAGAGGTTCATAATGCGGCGGCCTTGTCCAAGACGAGCGCGCGATCAAGTGGATCAGGTGCGAGTCTTATGTTTCTTTCTTGCGGGAGCGGAGCGGCCTTTCGAGGCGGCGCTGAATGGACACTTTCTATGGTAATTTCGAGAGGCTATTTTGAGGCAACGAAGCTGGTTAGGAAGCAGCTGTTTTTTTTTTTTTTATAAGAGAAGATCTCGAAATCGACTGCAGATTCGGTTCGATAGGAAATGTAGTTTGAATTGAAATTGTTTTTTCAAATTCATAAATTATCCATCTTGAATAAAGTTGAAATTTACGTAGCTTTAGAATTTAACGAATTTTAGTAAAAAAAAAAGCTAACGAATTCCTTAATTAAAAACTAATCCGTTTGGATGAATTTGATTAGCAACACAGCGCTTCGTTGAAGTAAACATTTGATTGCAGCAATCTCTGCCTTACCCAACTAACCTACATTAAACCTAATCCATCCGCATTACATCCTATCCCCAATCTGCGGGCCCTGTCGAAAAGACGAGCGTTCGGTCGGTCAGTTATCTCCGTCCGTCAGCCAGCGACTCGAGCTCTCGGAAAAAATCCAGAGCGGAAAGCTTCCACGCGCGCCGCCTCTCGTCCGCGGCGTCCTTAGGTGCGCGACACAGTTCTCATGAGGTTGACTGCCTTCTCGCTTTTGAAGAGGGTAGAGAGACGCTCGCCGCCTCGACGAGGAATCCCCACTCTCTCTCTCTCTCTCTCTCGGTGTGGCCGCGCCGCACATACTTGAGCCGCGCGCTTTGTGCGAGGCGCAGAGGCGAGAGGGACAATTGCATAATGAAGGCCGCTGACAAAAGGGCCAGCAGCGCGTGCTCAAAAGGAGTATAGCGGGCGTTATCCTACAGCGAATCAAGCGCCGCCGGATTCCACCGGTTCGGCGCGGATCGCCACCGACGCGAGCTGTGGGAGCGCCGAAGCGGATCCCGAGGGCTGATTATTAAGCCGAGAGCAGCCCGGGTTCTGTTTTTTTTTATCGCCTTTTTTTTTATATAATCGCGTTTTATCCAACTTTTTGAGCCCGAGTTCAATTTGTAATTTACGAAGGAAAGTAGGCTCGCGACACGCGTTTCCAAGGCCTACTAGTTAATTCACGTTTTCACCCTCCACAAAAATTATATCGTGCGGTCATTTTTTTCTTTCCCGAGTCCGGCCGACAAAAGCGCAGCGAAAGAACCCCCCCGGCGTCGTCGGGTATCGACAATTTCCTAGTCGACGTGAAAAAAAAAAAATGAAAGCAACGACGTCACGCGAGCTTACCTCGCTTCGTTCCCCGCGCGCTTTAGGCTCGAAGCCCCGTGCGGGGCTCTCTTTTATAGTTTTTAAGCGCCTGTAACCTACGCCAAGAGTCGAGCCGAGTCACTCGATACTTTGGAAAAATCCCAAAAGGGCCGAACCTTTCAAAGCGACAGTTTTTTCATGAAGATTCCGCGCGAACAAGCACGAATTCGGAACTATCCAGCAGAGTTTATCAGTCCCTCGCTCGTGACGAACGAAGCTCGAAATCGGAAGAAACAAAGCCGTCGGAAGACGGTCCAGAGCGGCAACCCCTCCCCCAGGCCAACGACCCGAGCTCCCCGGGCCGTTGCGTTGGTGCAACCGAAGACCCACTGGTGCCCTAAGCGGAAGTCTTTGAAGGTGTCAATTAAATCGAGCGGATTTGCCCAGCGCTGCGGGAGCTCGCCGTCACGGGGTTGCTCGCTCTCTCTCTCGTGGAATCCGCCATTCTCCTAATGCGTTTTACGTGCTTCCGTTGCTTTCTTTACTCGACGGCCTGTGCTTTTGCCGCTGAATTGCAAACACCGCGAATTGCCGAGGGAAACGAGAGGACTGATGCGCACCGTGCGATTGTGTCAAAATATACTTGGCAATTCTTTGATGCTAGTCGAAGTTGATGCGTCGGTGATGTAACGGCGACAATTGACCGCGTTATAAGCCAAAATTTCAGAGAGACGTCGTAATGGGTTATTTATAGTTTTATTAGCCTTTGCCATCGTTGAAAATTCGCTGAGAAAAAAGCGTCCCTTTAACAAGCTGTAATTGGCAATTTGCGAAAGCGTAATTTTATTAAATTTCACTTCTAATTATTGCCATCAATCTTTGAAGAAAACAAGATGACGCGAACTCTGCGACTAGTTGGAAACTTTCGTAAATAGTTTTAGAACAATTTCAACTTGGAACTTGCGGTTGATGCGAGCGACCTTAAAGTACTGACCTCGCATACTTCTGATGTCGCAGCAACAACTAATTTTGCGAGACGAACTTCCAGCAATATCGTGAAATGCGTAAACAAAGGCAGATCAAAAACTGATGATAAAATTCATTTTTGGCGCTTTTTTGAGCGAGGAAAGAAAAAAGACTTACTTTGCGGCTGTTTAACGTTGAAATACCAATAATATTGTGGAAAACTGAACTCCCGAATTAATTAATATTACTGTGAAAAAAATTACATTAATCCATAATTATGCTGATAAATGATAGGAATAAAATTTTCGATCACTTTGCATGGACATTTTACTTTTTAATATTTCCCATTGGCAATCGTGCAATTCACTAAAAATAGCTGATCCAAAAAACATTTTTCAACTAATTTAAGCGAGGTCGAGACTCTTGGCCTTTTCCGATTCTCAATATATGATTTTTCCTTCAAAACAGATAACTTTTCCAGTCAATTTCATTCCCCAATATCTCACCAGGCAACAAAAGCGACAGAGAGTACGGCTTATAAACCGTTCGAAAGTGTGTCAAACAATTTTCACAGTCACTCCCCGCTGCTTCGCCTGAATTTTTTCTCCAAGAATATTCCGCCCGCGATTCCAGCCCGCTCAAGGAAAAATAAAAGCATCGGCTTAAGCGCGCGGAAAGGCGCAGGCGGGTGTATATCGGGAGTTGCGCCGTATAAAAATACGAGTCGCGAGGCATATTAAATGCAGGCTGTATATCGGGGGGGAAATGCGCGGGCTCGCTGCACACGAGTGCAGGGAAAATGATAGCGCGGCCATTGTGTGCAGCTTTTGCCGCTCGCGTGACTGGAACTTCTGCGCGAGCGATTGATCCACGCAGAAATCGCCTGTACCCTCGAATTTTCCTCGTTCCCTCGTATTTTTCTCGCGTTCGAACTGAATCTCGCTTTGTCGTAGAGAAGCTCACACATTCTTCCTGTAATGGAGCAGTGTAAATTATAAATCAATTTTTACAAATTAAGTTCCGACAAAGAAAATCATTAGCCCCGATAACACCGGTTCTCGCTGGATATTAATTAGTTCAAAATTTACTCGTACTCGAATATCTTGCCGTAAAATCACACGAGTCATCGATTAGAACAAGAAAGCTCATTAACCTCCCCCAAAGTGTCCCTCCCAAGAAACGAAAAAAGCGCAGCTGTCCGCGTCACTAATATACCTCGGCGACATGGTCAGAGGCGGAAGTAGCGTCCAGCCCCCGGGCTTACGTAACTCTCTCTCTCTCTCTCTCTCCGGCGCGTGCAACTCGCGCTCGAGCTTAACGACGTCGCGGGGCCCGTAGGTAAACAAATCAATCAGCTCGCGAGAAATCGATCAAGCAAACGCCGCGGCCCGCGCGCCCTCGGCCTTCCGCGCGTGCCGCACCGAATTAACCCCCGAAAAAAAATCGATCCCATGCACCCCCGGCGGCGGCCGGGAAAACCGAGAAAGCGCCGGCCACTCCTTAACTCGAGAGAAGCGTCGCCGCGAGGCTCGAGAGGGAGAAAAGTGTCCGGCCGGCCGGCCGGATCGTCGCGCGGCAGGTGGTGCTGCTGCTGCTGGTGTCTCTCGCTCGGGGGTTGGGTGAGAGTGAATTAAAGGCGAGCCCGGAGTCGCCGCCGATGGAAATGGAAGCGCGCGTTATCAGCCGAATCGAAATGTCAGATGAATTATAAATAGGTTACGATCGATAAGCGCGCCCCCGGCGTTGGCGGGCGCGCGCGCGCGCTCTCACTCGACTGCCAGAGCTCGCGCGCCATCTAGTCAGCAGCTCGGGCAAAGAGCTCTCTTATCTAAGAGCGGCGAGCCGGTTGTTACCAACTCCGAGAAACTGCCCTCCTTCTTGCACCCCGGACCGCCTCTGGCCTCATGTCTGTGTGTGTGTGTGTGTGTGTGTGTGCTGTTTCATTGCTATCGGGAGAGGAGCGCGTGCGTGCTGCCCGGTAATTGTTTCCCGGACGCCGCGCTTACTTTTCTTAATTACGGCCGACCGAATCGTCCACGGGATGCGTATCCCTCGATTACGAACGAAACCTCTTTGCTTTACGGGAATTGAAGTAAGCGAACGGTGGCGGTGTTGCCTCGAATCCTTCCGAATTCGCGACTCGATATCCAAGTAGTATTCGTTCGCGCAGAAAAAGCCAGCGGGAGCAATTTTTTAATTAGACGAATCAAAGCCTTGGGTCACTCTCCGCGGTTACGTCATCTACTTTAGGCCGTTAATCGAGCGACTAATCGCGCCGGCGAAGCAGAGAGAGAGAGAGAGAAAAGGGCACGACGCGCGGCCGAAAAATTGGTAGAGCTGCACACACCCCTGCTCGAGCGCGTCCCCTGCGCGTTTTCACCGACAGTTTTTCCACGCCGGCCAGATGCCAGTCGCCGCACGAGACCGCGTCGAGGCCGTAATGAAGATGATTCATTTCGGGAATTATGAGATTGGCCATAATCGCGCCGGAATTGCGCGGAATGCCGGAGAGAGAGAGAGAGAGAGAGAGGCTCCGTCTGCGGTAGTTTTTAGGAACGGTAGTCGCGAGAATGACCGCCGATTTTTTATCTCGGGACGTAAAAGTTAATGACGCCATTGTCGTAAATTCGGCGCTCCGCTGCATTGTCTGAAGCGAGTTGCAGTTACTACCGATGACATTACTGATATAGGCGCGCAAGTTAAATAACTTTATCAGAGTCGAGGCAGATTAAGCCGCCGCGGAAAAATGAAAATCAAGGCTACGAGCGCGCAACGCCTCGATTGAAGTCGACTCGGAGCAGACGTCGAAGAAGTAAAAGTATACAGGAACTGGCCGCAGAGTCGGCCGAATAATTGCGGCATCGATTCCAGTTTATAAATAGCCGAAGCCGCGCGTGTCATACACCTGGCCATCGACGTCGCAGACTCTCTCGGGCCGCGCAGAAAGAGAGCCAAGCCGTCTCGCTCTCGGAGCACACGGCACCTTGATCGAGAACCCTAAACGCGCGCGGTGCTCGCGCCTTTGGCCAGATAACGGGCGAGAGAGAGAGAGAGAGAGAGAAGGCCGTCTCGTGTCAGTGACTATTTCGCCGCTCTGCACGTCGCGCGTATGACTTTGACATTGGTGCATCGGCGGCGCGGCGCTCTTTTTCCTCCTCCTCTCGGCGTCGCTGCAGTTCATTCGCGGGGCTTTCCGCTCATTTCGTAACGAGCGCGGCCTAATTAACTGGCATCGTTACGCCCTCCCGAGGAGCATTGTTCCCCTTAACGAGCGGCATATCGGTGCGTTTTTTTTTTCTTCTTCTTTTTCTTAATTAGCTTCGGAATCCTCGCCAGGAGTAGGAGTCTCGGCGCGAAGGTACGAAGGGCTATCAGAGTCATTGTCGAGCGTTCAAAAAAAAAAAAAAAAAAAAAAACAAATGATCAATACGAGATAGAGAACTCGGGAGCTCTGACGTAACTTGGCACGCAGGCGATAACGCGATGCGGAAACGGCGCTCTCGGGCCGACGAAGAAATTTCAATGAATGGAAACCGTCGGCCGTGTAAGGGCCCCCCTCCTCGGCCGCTCTTGGGCTCTTAAAAGGATCGACCTTTTCAATCGACGGCCCGTCCTTGGACCGGCGCACCGAGCGGCTCCAGCTTCTCTCTCTTCCTATGCGGATGGACCGTTTTGTTTCTCTCGCCGATCGGCCTTCCACGTGCGCGCGATAAGGCCTACATTGTCGCCCGCGGCCCGATGCGCGCCGCACCGCCGCAATCTATCGGCGCTGCGCTCTTTTTTTCTTGCGATATCGCCGATCGCTGCACCGCGGCGTAGCTTGCGTTGTAGCTTGCGTAACGGCACACGGGCAGTGTCGCGGGCAGTTTTTACGGCTTTTCGGACAAGTCCATCTGATTACGAGCGCGCGGCTTGCTTCGTTTAATCGAGCGTTGTTGCGCCGAGTGTCAGGGTCGGCGGTGCGCTCGTTCGACTGTCGGAATACGCGCCCTTAATTTTACGCGATTTGCCGCCTGGAACTGGTTGCGTAAGCAAATCGCCTCGCTTGGTTCCTGAGCGAATTATGCACTTACTATTGAAATGCTTCGCATTTGCGTTTAATGATTAGAAATAACCTCTTGATCGGTGCTCGCTGAAAGAACGTACAATAAAAAAATTCACATCTACGCTTATGCTTCGCGTGATTGAACGAAGCATTCTCTAAAGGTGGGCAACTCCATGCAAAAATCAATAAATTCAAAATCGCAACGTCTAAAGGCTGCCATTCTCCTCGAATTACGTAACGCAAAAGCTAAAATTTCAGAAAAGCGCTAGCGGCAGCTCTGCCAATCTATAGCAAGGGATAACTCAAAAATTGCACTACACCGAGCAAACTTAACCTAGACGAGTCCATTTCTCGCATTTTTTCCCGTCTGAAAAAAGTAGGCTCGAACGCATCCTACCCGCAAATCCCTCCAGTTGCCCGGAGTCCCCCCCGGAAAAAGTTCGGAAGTTAGTTCCTAAGCCCGGCGGTCCGGGAAAACCGGACCGGCGAAATGTTTCAGCATTGAAAACCCAGTTTTTCCCCGTCCTAACCCAACCCCTCGGTGTCCGCTCCGCCGTCGAGTCGTTTGCGCAGAAGCGCGAGTCTGCTCCGCTGCTGCAGCAGCAGCGGCAGCAGCAGCAGCCGAGGAGACCTACCCTGGATTTTCGAGGCGGTCGATGCTCGAATGCACTTCGATTTCTCGCGCGAAGCCCGAGCCGAAAACGTCGGCCCCATCGGCGCGAATTATCATGCGAAAAAGAGGCGTTCGGGGAACTGTCTCTCTCTCTCGCATGGAGCAGCTGTTGCCACGGCGCAGGCGCGCCACCGGCCACGCCAGCAGACGACGAACAGGTTCCCTTGCGCGCTCCACCTAAAAAAAAAAAAAAATCGCGACGTAATCTCTGGGCCCGGTCCGCGCGCGACAAAGGCGAAGGTCGAGCCCCGACGAGTTACGCAACGAGACGACGGCAGGAGAGCGAACGCTCGGAAAACTCGCGCGCCTCTCGCTCTCTGATCGATCGCTCGTTTCCCGTGCGGAGAACACCGCGCTCGACCTTGACGAGGCACATTCCGTGTGCTCTGTCGAAAGGGCGTAGTTGCACTCCACCCTGTCGGCGGGCCTACCCGCCCCGACTGAACGCCAGCAAAGCCATACCTCGAGCAGCTAAAAAATCGGGCTCTACTCTATAGGGATAAAGGGACTGGTAAAAATAAAATAAACGACTGGCTACGTCGATCGTCGACGAGGAGCGCATTTTTTTTTTAAAAATCAAGACAAGCCAGGCCTCTATCGACGGCTAATTGTTCGTGCAGGAGTGCGAGCTGGCTACACAGTAAAGATGATTTTTTTTACCATTTTGGCGCACGCTGCTCGTCCAGGAATATGAGAGAGACTCTGTCACGTGACAAAGCGCGCGCGAGAGGCACTCAAAGTCCCTTCTCTTCCTGGGGGTGTCCTTGGTCCGTTACCGGAAAGGAATCTCTTGCACCGACGGAACTGCGATCACTGAGGAGAGCACCAGGGCCAGTTATGCAGCCGTAGCCACCGACAAGAGGCACACTCGCACGTCAGGCATTCTCGCGGAGCTCTAATCCATACATCCAGCTATTGTCCCACCTTCGATCGAAGCTCTCTTCTCCGTAGGAGAACGGTTACACAAGCAGCGGCTCTCTCATTCTCTCTCTCTCTCTCTCTTTCTCTACCGAGGCGCACGGCACTTGCGGCGATCGCCGATTTGCACCCTCCGCGAGCGGAAGTACAAGAGCGGACGATCCCCGTTACTTACGTAAGGCAGACGGAGGGAGAGAGAGTGAGAGAGAGAGAGAGAGAGAGAGAACGAGCCCGCAAAATGAATCCACAATCAATCTCTCCACGCGCAACCCCCCGCTCGGTCACGTGATCGATCGATTCCAAAGCAGGGAACGAGAGGAGAGAAAGAGAGAAGAATCCCTCTCTTTCTTGCGCCCCATTCGGTCATTAGAGCCTGCTTCCTTCCTCGCCGTCTTCCTCGTCACTTCTTTCACTCTCTTCTGGTGCTCACTGACTCTTCCGGCCCGACGTCGTCGACACTTGGCACCGCGCTCGAGTGCCGAGTATCTGGCAGCGGCTCTGCCCCGCGCGCTCTATTTACTTATCTCCCGAAGGGAAGAGAGCCGCACTCGCCTACCAGCTGATTGTTCGATTCGCGCGAAATTGAGAGAGAGAGAGAGTGAGAGAGAGAGCTTCGGTCGACAGATATCCATCACCATGCATTCCACTCATTCACTGCGGCGATTGACACACTCCGAGCGCACCTGAGATGAGACACGCTCGGTTACTCCCTGAGCCTTGGCCGCCGAACGGCGCACGCGGCTTCCGGGCCCAACCGCGTGTCCCATCGGCCACTTGGTCCTCCTCTTCCTCGCCTACGACGGCATCGATTCACTCCCGCGCATATCACGCACTCACGAATAATTGAATTGCAAAAGTGCGATGGGGGGTGGCTGCGAGAGTGTGCCAGAGGGGGAGAGAGAGAAAGCGGAGCTTCGGCGCGCGCACGCCGTGCGCTGCCTCTTCCTCGGCGACGACTCTCCTCCCTCGCCCTCCGGCCTCCTGGTGAAGACGCCGCCGCCGCCAGCAGCCCCCGAGCGAAGCCCCGCACGGACGGACGGCCGGCTCGGTGGCTGCCTTTGGCGGTGGACGACCGGCCGATCTCGGGGAAGAGGTGTGCGAGGGTGGCTACTCTAGTCGCGGGGGGTTGAAGCACGGCTCATCGAGAGGGCGCTCGTGCAGAGGATCGAGAGCGGAGCCAAGGTGGCAGTGTGGGCTCGCGAGGGCTGAGAGTCAGGGCTCCGGAGAGGACGAGGAGGCCGGGATGGCACGGGGAGACGAGGCCGCGGGGGATAAAGCGTGTGTGCAGCACAAACCTTGTCGTCACCCATGGCTGCGGCGAGGCGGCTCTGTCGATGTGAGAGAAGGTAACGTCGCGGCTTCGGGTGGACCAGAGACTGACTGCTGTTTCGTGTCGCGAAGGACCGCCGGCATCATCGACCGGTCTGCCCCCACCGGGCGGTTGCGCGCCGCCGCCGCAGCGCCGCCGCCACCGCTCTGCCTCCCCACCACAGCGCGCGTCTCTCTCTCGCTCGAGGCGCGCGGCCCGAGTCCGTCCGTCTCCCCTCGCGCGGCGACTCCCCTCTCCGCGGGCCGCCCCACTTGCCGAAGGCGGCCTCGCCTGTCTCGCTCCCGCGACGGGGGGGAGGGGGCGGCGGCCGAGCGCGCAAGCTCCGCGGGCCGTTGTCGCTGGCATCGGCGCGGAGAGCTTCGCTGCCGCTGCGCGCCCGAGCCGGAGAGGGAGAGAGAGAGAGAGAGAGAGCTTTTCGTCTGCTCTTCCGCGGAACTTTCCGCTTCCTCTGGGAAGAGGAGCGCCGGGAGCTCGGCCCGGACCCAAATCTCTTTCTCTCCCTCTTCGGCCGGTCGCGCCTTTCGGAATTAATTACCGTACCGAGGCATGCAGATTTTGGGGGTTTTGCAGCGAGCAAGGCGAGCCATCGATTCGGGCCCTATCCCCGCAACCTCGCCGAATGCACGAGCGTATAACGAATTATCGAAGAGCTCGCCGGTAGGGGAGGCCTGGCAAATGAAGCAGCGCGCAGGAAGCTGAGCTTGCGAATATTGAGCACCGCTGAGATGGGATCTGTGCCACTGGGCTACGCGCCACACTGCCCGACCAGCTAGCTCTCTCTCTCTCTCTCTCGCTCTCTCTCTCTTTTCTTTCTATACGGCACTTGTCAAATAGCTGTCGTCGTCAAGCCTTTGCGCTGCAAGCGGGCGACTGCTGCGGGGAGAGGGAAGACACCGGAACTTGATTATATGCCGGCCCGCCGAAAAAAAAAAACAGAACGGCCTGGGAAAATTGGCCTTTTTCGCCGACGATGCATCCGCGACCCGAATGTCTTTGCGGCTGTATTGAACTGTCTGCCGTTCGTTAATGCATGGATGCAGACTGCATTCCGGCGGGGATTTGACAAATTTTAGATTGTTCCGATTCGGCGTAAAACAAGGTTTCGCGAGAAAATTTAGTTAACTCGATAAGCGAGCGAGAGAGAAATTGAAATTAGCCACGGTAGTACAGCGGCAGCACCGCTCAATAAAAGAGCTTTTTCAATGATGGCAAATGCGTGATAAGGCATCGGTGGTACTCAACGGTATATAAACTGCTCGTAACATTATATGACCAGCAGAAAATCCCCGATATTACCACGTAGTAATACGCAGTCGGAACAAATGGCCATCGCCGCCAGATTTAAATAAAATCAATAAAGATCTGGTCCTCCTCGGCCTACTTCATCAATCAAACCTCTTCCCTGCCCTCTCTAATTAGACGCGCAGGAATCTCTCGCAGGCCGGATTGATTAATCAGAGCGACTTTTTCGCGCTCGACTCGAGCTCCCTTTTTTCGGCCGGCGCTCAAAGCGCCCCTTTCCCTCGATCGCGCGTAAAAACCGCTTCATTCGGCGAGCTCGCCTTTTTCGGTCTGCTCTCCGAGCTCTCCTCGCAAAAAATGCCGCGCGGCGGGCAATGCAAAAAAGCCACGAGAATCAAGCCGGAAAGACGAGCGACTTGAGCGCGCGCAAAAAAAAGGGGGATAGGTGCGAAAAAGATAAGCGAGAGTCGATAATCCGATTCTCTCCCCCCCCCCCCCCCCCCAGAAGAGCCTCTGCCGTCGACTGAGCTTCGATTCTCCGGCGGTGATCTCTCTCCCGCGGCAGCCCCCTTCGTCTTTTCCCCTCGTGCCCCTTTCAGATCTGGGACGGAGAATTTGACCAAGTTTCGAGGCTGATAGCCGCCGAGTTTCCCTCCCCGTCGCGGCTGCTTTTTTTAATTAAAAGTTATGCGCTCGTTGCGAGGGAACGATTGTTTATCCTTTTAATTGCTTCGGGGCACCGAGTAATTTGAAGAATGTTTCGTTTTGTCTTGCGAAAGAATACTATTTCTCGACTGAATGATAAAGTGTATAGTAACTTATTATCTTTTTTTTTCATAAAAAGGAGAAACCAGTTCGTCGTTGTTGGATATTTTATTGAAGGAAGTACAGTTTGGCGAAAGCGATGGCTTTCAGTTAGAGTTTTCAATTAAAAAGAGAGCTCCCACGCCAAGACATTTCATTCCTCGATTAAACTTTTAAGACTAGATAAAACGTAAGAGCCCCGCACGCATCATTATTCCATCGCAGGACGCTTTTCCAGCGCCGAGAGCTCCTCCGGTCCGAGTAAAAAAGGGCGGTCCTCGACACACAAGCCGATAAAAAGCCTTGCGCTCGTAAAAATTTGTCCGCTCGAAGGGGAGGCAGCGTACAGCGGCCAGTCGACAATGCGATTTTCAATTTACCGTATATACACACACATTCTCCTTAACGACCACCGTATCCTTTCGTTCCGCGTAACCTACGCGGAATCGCGGTAAACAGCTGCGCGGACGGCGAGGTGAATTTTCGCCGCGCGGATCATACGTCGAGTCGAGGCGAGCGGACTATTTTCCGCGCCGCCGCCGCGGGAAGGGCGAACTTTGATGGGGACTATGAATATCGAATTTGACCTAATAGCCTGCCGAGGCGAGTCTAAATAAACTGATCGGCGCTCGGACGCTTTATTACAAAAATATTGGACGCTGCCCGTGGTCCGGCGAGTATATAACGCTTTATAATTGCTTCGCGAGTTTCGGCGCTCGAGAGCCTTTTAACGACGGATAACAATGTTCCCGTTTGATCGTTTTTAAAATATTTCCGCAGACCACTTCCGCCTTAACTAACCAAAATTTTGCAACAATGTCACACAATAGATCAGTGTTACGAACAAACTTCCTTAATACGTAAACGCGAGCGCGCGCAGCTTGTTATATTCGAAATTAGAGCCCTTACTCGGTACGCCTCGCGCCTTTTCATTTCGTCCTTTAATTAGTCGCAGGTGGTCCGAGGCGTGTCGTCGCGAGCACCTCCACCCCGGCCTTGCCTCATCTCTCTCTAATAGCGTCTTCTACTTTTTACTGCGACAATATACTTTTTGCACGGCGCTCCCCGAGCCAGTGAATTTTAACTGACTCGCAGCTGACTACGACCGTCCCAATGAGGTCCTGGTTTAATCGGGTTTACCAAGCAATCTATTCGCAGCTGCAGTTATTTTTAGCGATCATCCCGCTATATAGAAATAAGGTATTAAAGCCCCCTTAAAATCCAAGATCCAATAACAGCGCAAACACTCGGCTGGCAACGGCGAGCCAAAAATGTATCGAGGAGCCATTATCCCTATTACTTAATGGAATCTTGGTCCTAAGTAAAAGGCAGCCCCCCACGCGCGCCCGCGTGACCTCGGGGCGCTTCCTTTGTTTTCCCTCTGCTTAAATTCACCATCCGCTCGGGCTTCTGCTTTTGTACTTCTTCCGCCTGTCAACAACTCCTCTCCGCGCGGCGCCTCATGCGGGTACTTATAGCCGCGGCAAGACGAGTATTCTGCGACTGCCGTCCCGCCGCGAGGATAATCTTCAATTTCGAAGGAACGGCTCGAACTTATAATTAGATTTCGGAATTCATTCCGGGGGGAGCGAGGAGGGCTGCCCGGCGATCCGAGTCTCCGATATCTCATTGCTTTTAATGGATACGCGATATTCAAAATTCTTCCGGACTTTGCTTTTCGTTGAAATGCACGTGTCCCTTTCGAGAGTTCTGGTTGAAAAAAAAAAAACGTTCTATTCCACTCTTTGGTAAATAAACAAGAGCGATTAAAATTTTATTACTCCCGCTGAATTCCGACTGACAGCCGGCGGGGCGCATGAATTATTCAGGAAGGGGGGGGGGCAAAAAGCGCGTCATTCGTCGCGCCAAATTAACGGAAAATCCGAACGACCCTCGCCTTCTAACTCGCGGCAGTTTCACGAGTTCCAATGATCGCCCCGAATGCGCCACGCTTGCTTGCTCTGGCGTCCGTGCGAAGGTGCTAATCGAAATAGTCGCTGATCGCGTGCCGAGTTAATCGCGCCGTTGATTATCAAAGTTCGCCTCGCGTATTGATTCGTGGGAAAGAAGACGCCTAGAACTGATCGGAGAGATATCGACATTCGCGAGTGTTCTTGTGCCTATAAAGGAGATTTATGGGGGAGGGTTCGAATGTCGGGATAAGTTTTAATATATATTTGGGTGCTTGTATTCCCGTTATAAAAGTAGAATTTTTATAATTTAAAGGAAACGAATGATTTGAAATTGAAAAGAACTTATGAAAATTAACTCTGAAAATACAATAAATTTCTCTACATTCGTTCACTTTCTTAAAAGACTTTCTTGAAATCTCGATGTAGAAAAAGAGTGCGACAATCGTGCAAATAATTCAGCGGAAGGATCACGCCTTCTCGTCACGTGTCTTGCAGATACTGAAAACACTCGAGTCGAACTTGCAGTGCCTCGCGTGGAATAGACGACTACGACTGTGCCCGGTTTTTCTCGCAAGCTATTTGAGAAGCTTGGCGAAGCACAGAAAAAGCCGGTGAAGCGCGAAAAATCCTAGCTTCCGGATTATTTCCATCACCGCTTTCATGTGGAATCTCGTCAGGAATGTACCACGTATTTTATATACCAGTCGTTAGTTGATCAATTATTTTTTTAGAGTACGATGGATAGGCAACGACTCGTTTGATATCGGAGATGCGCTGTCGCTGAAAAGTAAGGTGCGAGGTCTCGTAGATAGTCGAGAATCCAATTTTCTACGGCTGGAGAATCGGATTTGGCAAAGCGAAAAATAGTAGATCCCGAAAATTCGAAACACGTATAGTACATATCTTTGTCCTAATGCCGGCTTCGTTTTATGCGCCCTCATCGTTCAAGCAATATTGTCAAAAAAGGTTTTTCATACTCTTTTGATTTACCGCGACCTTTAAAAAGTCGGAGAAAGTTTTGAACATAACGACACTTTTTTAACGTTTTATTAAAAAAATTCTTGAATATTCCTTGGACCGTAATAAACCTGTTTTTATACCGAAGAATACATTACTTCCTTGAAAATTTATTTTACTCAAAAGCTTTCTTATAACTTCTCAAATTATCCGTCACGTTACTTTTGCAATTTACAGATTCCTTCAATTATTCGTTTATAAGAGCAGCAGCAGCAGCAGCAGAAAAAAAACGAATCTATTCATCTCGCTAAAAAAGAAAAATGACAGTTTAAAAAATTCCTTGGCCTACTAACCATCACTCACCACCCATTCACTTTCCCTTACCACCCGCCCCCTCGAGTTTCCGCTCGAGCTCTGGGTGCGTAAGCCGGGCGATATACGTGCCAATCTCGCTTCTCGCAAACTCCACGCACTGCGGAGCTGCTATCGACGGCTGGAGTTTACTTGTTTGCGCTTTTATTTCCTCGACTCGCGGTGAATTTTCTTTGTTTCACTTGCAAGAGAGCGATAGGTGATTTATATCGTATGAAGTTGCAGAAGGTGAGGGGGATTATAAGCTTTTTAAAAAGCAATTTGCTCCCCGAGCTTTATGAAGTTTTAATTTGTACGAGGCTAAGCGTAGAGTAAAATGAGTTTTCTTTTAAAGTTAATTATATAGAAAACTTTTATATTACATTCGCATTCTTCGCGAGACGCGCCGCGGCGATGAGGCCGAGCAATGTTTTATTAGAAAATGTTCCCGGAAAGGAAAGCTCGGGACAATAGCAGCGCAATTCCTCCGAGCCGAAGCGGAGGGATAAAAAAGGGTAAAAACACTTGATCCCCGCGACTTGCGGCGTTTAACCGGCGGATTCCCCCGCTCCGTCGATATAAACATTAAACTGAAAAATGGTTTAACGAGCCGCAACTCGCCGGGGGTGAGGAAGCAGAGAATCCAGGTCGACTGTAAACGCCGCGACTCCTCACTCCTGGGAAGCGACTCCTTTTTTCCGAGCCGTTAAAGTTTAAGTGAGAGAGGTGAAGCAACGGCTTTCATTTTCATTAGAACGAGGCTTTACTTGGAGGGACGATTAAGCGGCGACTGCAAATTAGTGATTTGGAGTTTAGCGAGGTCGTGATGAGAGGGCAAGCGGAGGCCCGCAACGGCGCTGAATGTTTCAGGCTCTTGTTTCCGGAGTTGCCGTTGACTTTTGATTTATTCGCGAGCTTGCGGCCAGGTAGCATTCGTTATTTAACGCCCTGCCAGCGAGCTCTTGAGGATGACGCTGTACCTCGATGACTGTTTACGAGACGCAGTTTTTCTAAATTTTAACCCGGGGTGAATGAACGCTCAGTTTTCCGCTGGAGAATTATGTCGATGTTTAATTTTAAATCAAGTAAATACTGATTTTAAAGCAGCAAGCAAAACTTTCAAGAAATTTTCCAAATACCGCCAAAGTTGTAGTTTAAAAAACTATTATTTTACAGTCTTATTGAATAAATACTCGAAAAAAGTATTAGTTTGCTCCGAAGTCGCGCGACAATTTACCGACAGAAAAAGAGTTTCCATTAGTTCAGCCTCCCTCCGAAAAAGAGGCAAACAGCCGTCGTCAGAAGCAAGCAGCACAAATTGTCGAGCGAGCTCGGATTCAATAGCCCCCCCACCCCCCGGAATCACGGGGTCACGGGGTGTCGTAACCTCGCCCCCGAAAAAGCCGCGCGGCGGCGTCTTCGACACGTGTAAATCGCGCGATTGCATTACCCGGGGATGATAACGAGGCTCGAGCCGGCTTTGGTACTCGCGCGCCGAGCGACATATTCAATTGATCGCTGCGGCGGGGAGAGGATCAGAGCTTCTCCTCACGGAGCCGAGCGGGGGCTTATATTGCCTGTAAATCTTGGGGGCGGCAGAACCGTTGGGGCGAGCTTTTTTCTTGCTCTTTCTTTCTCTCTCTCTCTCTCTGTTTTCGTTGCCGGTCATCCTTTAGTGCTCGGCCTCGGCTTTAATTTAGCTCGGGCGACGAATTTTCTCGATTGTCCGGAGGAAAGGAATTTGTCGGCTGGAGCTTTCGGCAAACTTTTCAGAGCTATGGCATTTTTTTACTGCTTTCGGTATTGTTTTTCCACTGTGAAATTTTTCATCAGAGGCGATCAGATTTAAGTGGAAGAACATAGTACATTTTGGACTTTTTCCTTCGGTTTTTTCAAACAAAAGTATTTTACCAAAAAGACTGGAAAATTCGAGGCTGTAACTCCTTCTTTCTTCAGCCTGGCTTTGCTGATAATGAAATCACGTGTGCCTGTAAGGCTAATCCCCTTACCCTCGCTTTAGTCTCGATCAACGTGACATTGCCCTTCTTTATTTTCTTCCGACAAGTTTCTCGGCCTTCCTTTTGCCTCAGACCTTTGGAAATTTGTTTCGAATGAAGTTCCAGAAGACTCGTTTTTTTTTTCTTTCAAACTTTGGAATTGAAAATTCAAACAAATGCGCTAATTTATTATTCCCCGTCAGCGGGAAAATAATTTTAATTTTCACGGGAGTTCGAAGTTGAAACTGCGATAAAAAGGAATGATAGGAAGCACTGTTTTCCGACTCTTTAGGTCACGCGGCCTCTTTTGAAGCAGCGTCGCTTTAAGATTTACGATTCTCAATAAAGTGCCTGCAGCTGCGATGTTAAGCCTTAAACAGTGCAGTATGAAAAACAACTTTTCGAAACCGGTAATAAAAAGCGGTTAGAAATATAGCCCAACCTGTATTTTAGAAGGGGTGGAAATATTTTTAATGTATTTTTCGTTTGAAAAAAAGAGGCACTTTTATGTCGATTTAGAAATTAAAGCTTTTCATTGCTCAAAATAGAGTTCGTTCCAAATCGAGAGGCTCAATTACGCAATGTCAAAGCAGCTTCCAACTTTGCACGCTGGTCAAAATGTGAATTATTTTCACTCAAAAATCCCTTTCATCCCTCCATTTCTATAATTAACTCTTTTCATGCTTCAACATTCCACAAACCGTCTTCCAAGACTGGAAACACGTTTCGAATTTAAACGATCCTCAGCGCCGAGGCAGCAGCCTCTCTATTCTCGCCTCGGTGCCACATCGTCGGCAAGGCGCTGCATCGAACGGCGACCTTGACTACTTGCCGCGGTTAGCTGCCCTCCGCGATCAAAGACACTGCGTACATTGCGTCGGGAGAATTCTTGGCCCTAAAGTTAATTACCTTCGTAATAAGCGATAAAGGCTGGCCCCGGCAATCGATGGAAAATCGTCGGCCCCGTGCACGGATGCGAAACAACACCCCGGCGAAGTAATGGGGTCGCCGCGGCCGCGCCCTCATTTTTACCCAGGAATGCCCTTTCCTCGAATCTCGGCTGAAGAGCTTTTTCTTCGCGAGGAGGGATAAGTATTGTCCGGAATTCTTCTATCGCTTGGCAAGGCTTGAAAATTTTATAAGCAGGGGGAGGCTTGATCGTGTGAGCTGAATTTTTTAGGGGGGGTGGGAATAGATTTGGCTTTCGGATATGTGAGGTTGTAATGAATTTTTACTTTTGAATGAAAGCGAGTTTGACGAGAGGTTGAGGTGGCTGCTGTTTATCGGCAGCATCGTGTTTTGGCTCGTGTTTGCGTATTTTATTTCGGATTACGCGGACTTCCTGAATAAAAAGTTCATCCGTGTAAAAGAACAGTTCAGCAAGTGATATTGTAGCAGCAATTATTTTCACGCAATAATTATTTGACATTATTAATCGGAGAAGCATAATGTGCTATACATTCAGGTATTCTACGATTCTGTAGTTTATCGAAAAATTAAATAAAATTTGGTTTTCGATAATGCAAAAACTATCCGATCTTCATCTAAATCTGATAAAATGTATCAGAGTTTAATGGCCTAATTATATTTTAATTATTCGTTGAACAGTTTCTGGAAAAAACCAGTTAAACCAGTCTGGCACCATAGGATCAATATTAACTGAAGCTTCTTGTATAATCGCCACATATGCTTATTTTTGTATTTACAGTGAACTTCTTGAGTGCAATTATCGCATTCTTTTATCTCTTGCAAACAAGACATTTTTTCATCAAACTTGCGAATACAGATAAATTTTTAATCGCGCGTTGGCAATACTAAAATGATGGTTTGCGGTTGAAAACAGTACTTTTATTTAATGAAGCTCTATCTATATTTCGTTAGAAAATAATTTGAATCAGTTACCCAAAAAAAAATAAATAACAAGCGACCCGAAATAATGTATGAAATACGAAAATAATATGAAAGCTGTACAAAACGTTTTATAAGCATTACGAAATCGAGAATGACAAAAATACGCGTGTCAAGAGAAAGATGCCCGCAAGATGCTCTTGACCGTAACGGAGTCGATTAAAACAGCACATAACGGAGCAGTAAACTTGAAAATAGTCAGGATCACGACCACTTTGAGGCGCGAAGAAGCGCCAGAAAGCTTAAAATACCGCGACGAACGCACGACTCGCATCGCGTGTCTTGATACCGAGACAAGAACAATAAAGTGCGAGAAAACCAACGTGGTATTATGCACTTTGCACAAGAATTTACATTTTACTTGGCCGAAGATTAGATTTTCGCTTAGAGATCACCGGACGAAGACCGAAATAATTGCTGAAAAATTTTATAAACAATTTTTTTTTATTATTTAGAATGTCGGTGAGCAGGAATTTAATTGATAGCAGTACTCGCGAGCATTTTACTTTAGCCTAGGTTGTGATTGTTGAAAAAACTAACGATACTCGGGCAGTCCCCGTCTGTCAACACATGTTGTTCGCAGGACAAAGGAGTCCCCAAAGCTCAATTTAATTGGCTTTTTAAGTAGGGCAGCAGAGCTTTACTGCCACGGCCCATTTGCTGTGGATCCGGAAGCTGGACGACATCGGCGACGGTCTACCAAAATTGGTATATCCATCGTGTTACGTAATTAAAGCACTGTTTCAGTTAACTATTGCGAGGTTTGCGCAGATTTTACACAGAGTACACTACAAAGTTAACAAGGATTATTTGCGAAGCTTTGATGCGTAAACATCTGAACGTTCGAAACTCCGGATTATGTAACACGAACTAACGGTACTTTCTATTGAATTATTCAAACCCTACTCGTCCTTCTGCCTTTACATACGTACAACGTCAATATAGAGTCTCAATAATGTTATTGAAATTACATTATACAGTAGATGCTGTCAGAGACTGTTGACTAGTCGAAATTGCTAGGGTATATAAATTTTATTAAAATTTACATTTCACTTCGTGTCAACAAGAAAATAACCATTTAAGCTATTTCAAGTAAATCTATCAGCACTCAATCCTGTTAAGAAAAATGCATCCGAAGCATCGGTCGGCAAAAATAAACGTGCGAGAAAACGCTGCTACATCCCGGAGTCAGCTTGCGCGGCAAGTGGCGAAAAGAAAGTGCGGCCTCGCCCGCGGGAAAGCTTTTGGCCGGCAGCTCGTAAGGCGGCTCGCGCGCCACTCGTGGGAAGCAAAACAAAGCCCTCCTCTAGACAGCTTGGCGATAATCGTCGCGCGTAACTCGATTACGGCATTGCACTTGGAGGCGTCGGCCTTTGCTTTCCCCGCTCTCCGATGATTCAGCGGCAGGCACAGCAGCGGCCGCCCGACAGCCGGTTCATTCCGGCGAGGCGGCGTTCATTCAGCTCGCGGCACTGCGGGAGCCATCCGGTTCGAACCGGAAAATCCTCGCAGAGCCGCTGCTCTCAGCGAACTCGCTGCCGAAGGCTCGTCTCCCGACCCAGTCATCGGATACCCGTTGAGCGCGAGATGTCGTCCGGCCTCCGTTTCCAGTTTCTCGCCGGGATCCCCCCCTGCTCTGGCCACCAGAGAGACCAAAGAAGCGATGGACTGCGGCGAGCGCGGCGAAGCTCGACCTTTAAACGGGCCTTTTTTTTGCGCCAAGCGCGAGACTCTTTGTGCGTACGTATTGCTTTGTTGCCGCAGCTATTTTTTTCTCGACCCTGCTTGCTAGCGCGAGGAGAGACTTGGTTGAGCTTACAATTATTCTTGTGTAGCCCACTGCTCGTACGTGTATTCTATTTTGAGGAATTAAATTCCTATTGAAACGCGAGAATATGGGGAATTTTCTTTTTTTGCGGAGATTAGCAGCTCGAACTTTTCGCGTTACTCTCCCGGCGCATAAATCGCATAAAAGTCGCGGACTATTAAAAAGGTCGTCTCTTACTTTCGAAAACTTTGTAATATGCTGGCTTTGCTGCCAAAACATTTAAAATATAATATTCTTCTTTTGTATAGTTTTCAGCTTTTATATATCAACAATTTCACTAAAAATTCATCCGTCATTCAAGCAGCTCGAACTGTATTAATTATTAACTTAACCCCGAAAGCTAACGTTGTAGTGCAAAAATAAACGCACGCCTCTTCATAATTAACTCAGTACTTTCGACGTGCGTTACTCCCAATCTCGAAATTTCCCTCAACGCCCCAGAACCAGCATTCCTCAATTTATGAAAAAAAAAATTAACGTCGCTTAATTAAAAGCTCCGCGCAAATTTGCAGGCAAGCTTGCGGGAAAGCAAAATTTCCCCCCAAACCGCCAACAGCGAGATCGGAGTAATTTTTTCGCAAGCCCTTCTGGAATATGAAGCCCCGGCAACGCGCATGCGCCGCGCGACGCCTCTCTCGTTTTGTTTAATCTTTCGAGCGTCGCTCGGCTAGAAAAGTGTGCGCTTGCAAGTGGAGCTTACCTCCGGGCGAGCGAATCCTATTTTACGGGCGCTTGCGGGAGAGAAGCTTTTTTCACCGCGGCGCGGCTTAATCTTTGCGCGCCGCGGTTTTATCGCGACATCAAAATTGGCCAAATATCGCTGGCGACGAAGCTCTGTTGTTGTCTTGGCAATTTTGTTCGCGTGTGATAAAGAAAATCTTCATCTTATCGCGATAATCCTTTTTTGATGATCTACTCAAAGGCAGACTTTTTTTTATTGCAACGCCTTTTTGTTTGTAAATTATTTTTGCGGAAAGCAGTAATTTCAATCGATGAAGATGTCAAGAAGGAGGGCATCTTTTATTAAAATTTATAACAATTTCTCCAACGTTGCGTTGAAATATTTTAACCCGTAATCTTGGTGCGCAAAATTATTCCACCTCATTTGATAACAGCGAGATAAAGAGGCATGAGTGTTATTTTTCGCTCCAAAATAAACTTTCCAAGTCGCCGCAGCGGCGCAGACGAAATTGCCGCGTAACTCTGAAAAGCGTGAAAGACCAGTGGAATAATTAGGCGGAAGTGATACTTCTGATATTTAGGCAGTCTCGCGCGTCTTGCTCGTTTCACTGCAGCTTAAAGCCGGTGACCATGACTGTAGCTGCGCCGAAGGAAGAGGCACATTAAGCCCAATCTACTTTGGTTCGGTTTTGTTCAGCTCTCGCGAGAAACGCCGGGAGACGGCGATCTTGAAATTCGCGCCTTCCTGCGTCGCCTCTTACCGGTTCCAGTAGCTTTTCTAACAAACCGCTCGGTTATCTTCGTCAGTCTAATCTCCGAATAAAGACAACTGCAATTCAAGAGAAATTTCGGGATTTTTTACCATTGCAGCGTCTATCCGTTGGCCTGGGAACTGTGCAGATCTTTAATCTGCCAACTTGGTATCAAAATTTCGTAGTAAGCTTCGTAAGCCCTGTTAAAGACGATAGGATTAAAAGCTTTTGAACTTCGCAGTTTCTAGTTATTATGCCTTGTATAATTATTTCCTCGTAAAATATTTTTGTCTTCTCAAAAACTTGTATCTGATTTAAAAGAAACGCCTGGCGCTTTCCCTTTTAAGCTTGTCCTCATAACTTACTTCACTTTCCTCTCCACATTCAACTGCAACAAGCGACGAAGTACCCCGAAGTTCCGTCGTTCTCCCTCCCCCCCCGCCCCCCGTCGCAAGTTCGCGCGAACCTCCCTCGAGAAAAAGCTCTGCCCTAATTGCTACGTACGTATTTATGGAGCGACACGTGACCGCGTACATAAGAGACTCGTTACGTAGTCTAGCTCGAGACTGCGGACGTTCCTTTTTTTTATGTGGTTTTCTCCGTCGATGCGCGCCGCCGGTCTGAAAAATGCCTGATGCATAAACAAGAACGTCGCGCGGAAATTTATTTCTGCCTGCGACGCTCGCGTTGCGCAATTTTCGAGTCGCGCTCTATGCTTGGCACACTTGAGCACATTTCGGGTAAATTTAGATAAGCGCGTGCGTTTGTTTGAGAAGCTTCTTTCGGATTTTGGCGTAGCAGGAAAACGAGCGTTCGACTGTTTCTTTCACTGTGCATACTTTTTTGAAGCCTTTTATTAAAATTCACTGCTACGTTTTTGATTCAGTGGTATGCACGACCTAAATACGTAAGCAGAAATAAGTTTTTTCCTTTGAATTCTTGGTTGGCATTATTTTATCAACCATTGTAACCAAGAATGAAAACGCGGATAAACATCTGAATGCAAAGATGTCCTGTATATCCGAGCAGCGACTCGTGCAATAACGTGCAAAGCGAACGCAACCATTCCGTCTCTAAAATTGGAAACCCACCGCAGAACAAAATCCGAAATAACCTCTCGACACAACTCCTTCTAATAATATTCCTTCCGCGCCAAAACTCCAACTCAATAATCCTGGACCTTCCTTCCCACAACCAAGCCAACAATGGCACCTCCTGCCCGGCTAATTAATATTCCATTAATATCAGTCTGGCCGCAAGATAATGTCGATTGTGTTAGCCGGACTCGGCTCTCTCTCGGCCGTCCCCAATTAATCTGAAGCACCAGGCTCTCCTCGCGCTGGAATAAAGCCCCGCGCACGTGGGATAATAATCCCGGGAAGCGACGACAACGCAGCCGATGGCGACTCGAGCGTTCTCTCCGTAAAATCTGGATTGACGTTCTATTAAAATCCATTCATTTCGCGGTTTCCTGCTTTCCCGGAATTCGGAACTTGCTGATGGTCGTATTAACGCGCTGCTGATGCGACGCCGCGTGTTTGTTTTGGTTTTAGAATTTATGTGCGGTGGGATATCGGTCAATTTAATTAAGGTAAAATGCCGCGCGCTGACGGACATTCGTGGATATTGCGTTAATGCTCGGTCCGAATATTTTCAAGAAAGCACCTACCGCAAGCTTATTAAATTCAAGATTTGTTCTGGAAAGAGCAGTATTAAACTTTTTACGAGACTCAAGTAAAATTTGATATCAATTTTTTTATTGCTAAAAAAAAAAGGTGTCAATAATTTTTTCAACACAGTGAGTAGCTTTGATAGATCCGATAAACGGTAAGAAAAATAACAGGCGACACTTGACAGCTGTCTGAAAACAGCGACGCCCGTAAATCAGCACAAGAGAGGTATATAGAAAACGACGCAGCCAATCTCTGTCGACTCCCGACGCTCCTCCAACTCTTTACAGCGCACGTAAATCTGCCCGAATCGCAGACGCAGACACACCGCGCGCTCGCTTAATTATGCAAACACGCGCGCATTATTAACGCGATCAACAGCCGCAGCAGCAGCAGGCAGCGTTCGATTTATTCGGCGCGCCTCGGAAGCAGAGCTCTTTGCGACCGCGTTAAACGGCGGCTCGCCGAGTGACGGATGGCGGCGCTGACGGAAAAAAGCCGAGCTGCTGACGGCTGACGGACGGACTCTTGATTCGAGGGCTCGCCTACACGGGATTCTGGATTTTTCGGGCAACGAGCCCTTTGGAAACTCGGGGGATTTTCGGTAAGCCCTCTTCGGCGGTTTCTTTTTTTACGGGTCGAGAAGCGCCGCTGACGTAAACGAAGAATGGCTCCGCGTCTCGACCGTTTAATTAGATGAATGAAATCGGGCGCAGATATATTCTGCGAATCGGCCCGCGTTTTATCGGGACGTCGAGGGCGGAATATGCTCGTCCGTAAAAGCATCGATCATCCCGTACGCTTTTATCGTTGGAAATATCGTTGCGCGGAGTGAAACGATGTTTATTACAAACGAAATGCGCAAAGAGGCGCCGCTCGAAATCAGACTCGATAAAACCTGAAATATGCAAATCGGCCCGTAAAGCGGCAGCGAGCTCAGGCGAATATATATATATATTCACGAGTTGTGCGGCGTTAACTCAAAATCGACCCTCAAACGCGGCAGTTTCGCCTCGCGAAACGGCAGAGTCAGGTGCATTACGGCGGGCGAACTGCAGTGACTGTACAAATGCACCTCATTATTCCGGCGCCGTCGGCGGGCAAAAATGCTCGCTCGACCGCCGGAACGAAGAAGAGAAGAGGAGTCCCTAATGCGAGCACGGTCCGTTTCTCCGTCCATTTTCTGACGGGCCAAGTTACGTAACGGCACGCGCGAGAAACAACGGGACGCGCGGGTTTCAGCAAATTTCAAACTTACGACGAGATGCGAGTGTCTAGCGAATTTAAGGAATTCTAGTTTGACGAATAATATTATAATCACGAATATTAATTCCGCGGTTTTTCTATTAATGAACAGCTGCTTATGAGCGTTTGCAGAGTTTTAAAAGAATTTGCATGCATTTAGAGGAAAGTGCTCGAGACTAATCCCGCAGATTGCCGCACCTGACTCGGCTGTTACCACTGTTGTTCCCCGCCAGACTGCATACGCTCCGCGAGCGTCGAAAGCTTGCCTCCACCGTAAAAGTTCCGGTTGCCGTTAATGTCTGAACCCTTTTTACGAGTCGCCCTGTACTTTATCTCTTCCTCCGCGGATCCGGAGGTTAACGGCTCTCGCCGCGCCGGCAAACTATCTTCCAACGCTGAAGTTTCGAGAAAGCCGTCCGTATTATTTGTAATTGCTCGTGCGCCACATTAAGATAGAAAGAGAAAAAAAAAGTCATCGATCCCCTCGAAGAGCGGTGAGACCGAGCGAGCGACTCCTCGGTGACTGGCTCGGATTTAGAGTGGAGCGGCGGTCGTCGGGGCTTGATTTAGGCTGGGAAAGCAGAGCGCACCGGATTATTTATCGTCCGGGAGCTTCGCCGCACGCGATCGAGCTTGACTCGCCGGGCGTTACGCGCTCTTGCAACTGCTGAGAGGAGGCTTTAAGCAGCGGGAGACGTTCGAGATAAGACGAGAGCTCTTCCGCCGATAAGCGTCGCCAGAAAAAAATTCGACTTCGGGCTCTGTTAATCGGAAATCTGGACTTTTTTAGCGGAGGACATTGACCGGCTAGTACTTGGGTGCTTGAGTCAATTACGGGAAATTGAATACGTAGCTCAACCTTATAAATTTCGATTAGCGTCCGTTCCCTTTGTGTTATTCCCCTTTATCTCAGCAAGCTCGATTTTCTGCTCCGTCGAAGAATTAGATCTATTCCAGATTCGATAAAAGCAGAAAATTATTTCATAAACTATATATCATTCCGCCTTTTCGCTCGAGCGCTCAGTGTATAACTTTGCTAATTAAGCACCCTGAAGAACCTTTTCGGAGGAAGCAATTTTAGGCGGGCAGCGGCCGTAAAAACAAACTGATCCCGCAGCGCGTTTCAATCCGCGAGAACAGACGAACTAAAAAGAGTTTCGCTCTCTTCGGGCGTCGTCGCTGTTTGCTCCTGCTGCTGGAAAAAAGCAGTGCTGGCTTTTGAGAACTTCGCTATCCATTTCCCGCTCGCTCTTTGCCACCTAAAAGGACGGAGTTACTCTCTCTCTCTCTCTCTCTCTCTGCGTTTTGCGGTTCTTGCATTCTCTCGCTGCGAGCTCTTGGCTTGCTTCGGGGTAAAACGCGCGGATGAGTATATTTTTGCGTCGGGTCATATGAACCGCCGAGTGCAGTTTTCTGCACGGATTCTTGAAGAATGGTCGTAAGCACAGAAGAGTGCGGAATATTTCGTGATTATTTTGAGATTCGTCTTTTATAACAGACTAGATTAAAATAATGCTTGATACAACTTAATCTGTTGGTTTACCTGTCCGCGATAAATAAAGGTTTTTATGTTCTATCATTTTTTTTATCATAAACATACACACTCATGTTTATTGAAGAAATTCTTTATATTGATTGAATAATTTATTTTATACATTTATATCGTTATCGTACTTTACCTTACATTTTTACATTCAAGGAGTATATAATTTATAGTAATAACATCTCTATTGACTCAATGCACAATTTATGATCAAACTCAAAGCACTTGTCACACATTCTCAGGGGAAACTGAAGATTTAAGAGCCGCATTATTGCTTCGCCAAGCAGAGCTCAAATTCACTGAGAAGAAAACAAAAATTCCTAGGTTTTACAGAAAACCGCTGAAAAAGCCCTTTCCACCAGTTCTGCAAGGCATCGAAGGCTACCCTCCCCCAGCAACTCTTACGAGTCCACCTGCAGCGTTTAATATTCCTCGGGTGGGCAAAACGGCACCGGAGGCGTAATGAATTCCGACGCATGTTTCGGCGACCCGACTTTACACGCGACGTGCGTCCGCGTAACGAGGCGCTCGATCGCGATATTGCGCTTACGTGACCCATACGCGTTCGACACAGTCGCGCGCGCGCAGCGAACTCGCCCCCCGCTGCCCCCCCCCCCTTTTCTCGGTAACGCGGCGAGGAAATTCGTCCGCGAACTTTGCGCGAACTTTGCCACCCCAAAACAATTGGGACGGAGGCAGGAATGTGTGCTTCCGCCAAAGTGCCGCGGGAACGAATTCCTGCAGCAAGTACATTTCATTTTCTCGAACGACGGGTGAGTTAGACTGAGAGCTTTCGAGGGACATGGTTGATATTGTTTTATTCGTCGGTTATTAAATTGAACATTTGGTAATATTGTACTTTTTATATTGTTTCGTAAAAAGGTTTCATATTGATAAATTTGTTTGAACTGTGGGGTAGATCGAAGGACGGAAGAAAGAGGATCGTTTCTCTGCTCGACCTCGAAATTTCTAAGTTGATACACTTGCTAACGAGAGTTTTAAGGCGCAATATTTCGCAATTAAAACTGGAACACGAAAGTTCATTTCTTCTGATAGCTTAGAGCCAAATAAATTGCCTGAAAATCTCGGGGATCAAGGAGTGGAGTCCGCACTGAAAAAGCTCGGCAAAAACGTAATTCTGAGGCTTTGAAGAAAAACTGCGTATTATGTTCGTAATAACTCGAGACACCTTAATCCATTAATAATCGGAGCAGCTAGAATGTAGACTTGTTAGAGAGAAAATACTGAATGGTAACCGAGATTTCGTTCGAGACAAAGCTGGACCGTCGCAGAGTGTCCGACGACGAATAATGCTGAAAACTTTCCAAGACTCGCAACAATCCTAGAAAGGAGCATCGGCAATTATGGCTCTTCTTTTCTTGCTCGACTTTTAATGCCGGGTGGGGGACCTTTACAGTGCGCAACGCACGGCAACCGTTCGCTTTTCCGAAGAGGTTATGGTCGAGGCCCCGCCTGCCATTGTGAAAACTTTTATGGTTCGAACGGCCAGCAGAAAATTGTAGGGTAGAAGCGGCTTTAAAAGAAATAAGGAAATGAGTAGAGCGAGAGAACAACAGATGGAGAATAAAGCACTTGTAGTATACTCTCTGTAATTTTAAGCAATTCTCTCTCAAGAATCAATATCCACAATTTTCTGAAATCAATCATTATCAATAACATGAAAAAATTACAATGGATTCTGTAATTAATGAAATAGATTAAATTACGTAAGTGAATTTCAATAGAATGTGCTTCTAAAGGCTGCACACTAGAATCGATATAGGGGCTTTAGTATTCGCACCTCCAGGCATACTCATTAATGAAAATCCTTAATTACTGCTAACCGGGCCTTCAAGCGCAGGTATCTTCTAATACAATTTAGAGCTCTCGGAAGATACAGTTGGCGAATGAAATTCATTAGATTTTACAAAAGGCTTGAGAAACAATTAAGCCCAGCGAAATTTTAATGGAATGCGAAAGTAAAACCGGTTGTTTATTATTACGAAATGCAAAGCCAGCGCGCAAGCCAGGTAGAATCTGTTGGCTTTGAATTATTAAATATAGAAGCATCCTTTTAAGGCTTGCTTATAAATCGAAATAATTCATTTGAAATGTCAGGTGTGCGTAATCTGGCGAATTTTTAATGCAAAAATTACTTCATGAAGGAGGTTCAATAAATATTTCAAGCAAACTTACTTTCGGAAGATTAAAAACCATTATTTGGATTGTAAACAAAATGAAAATCAAATATATTTTCCTAGAAAATGTGTGCTTTCGCCAGAAAGTATTTTTAATAAAGAAACATAAAGAATGAAAAAGTAAAAGGAAAAGTGGCATAAGCTGGAGGCTGGAAGATGAAGGAAAAAAGAATAAAGCGAGAAAAAGAAGGAAATGATGTCGGGTAGGCCACACGGCTTCCGGAAGAAGGAGGAAAAAATATAAAAAAGTAAGGAGAAAGGCAAGAAAATTCAGAATAAAGAGACGGAGAGAATTATTAGGTAAATTCAATTTCTTAATTGCCGCGGATCCACCGCTATTTATCGAAAAAGTGAATTTTCAGATGATCCCGTTAAAAGAAGCAGCTGCAAAATTTTATTAGAGAGAAACGTCATTGTTCCGGGCAAATGCGAATTTCGTTGACGTAGTGGCGGAGTGAGAAAATAAAAAAGTTGAAGAGACAACGCGATGGACGGGCAGACAGACAGATACGGCGGAAAATGTAGTAGACATAAGTGAAGTGATGCGTCGTAAAAGAAGTACCTACATAAAAATGAAATATAAATCGTAAAAACAGCGGCCCGAGTAAAATGTGAAACTGCAAACTGTTTTTGCATTCCAAAAAGGGGGGGGAAAAAAAAACTTACGACACAGTTGCAGCCCTTATCAGACTCTAATCAAACCGCGCGCGGAAGCGGCGCTCGCTTCCTGTTTGAGTTACGTTTACTACGCACTTTTGTATATTTTTATTTACTCGCAATGTTACCCCGCCTTTCGTTTATTCATTTGTGGCCGTAACAGTGCACTTTTCCCCGCCTTACCCCCCTACTTTTACGTCCTCTTATCTCATCATCGTGAAAATGCACTTATATAACACGCAATCATTTTTCAGTTCAATGACCTCCGCGCTAGCTAATCGCACGACTGCAAGCTTCGAGCGAGAAAAACGCTCTTTTCCTGCGAAAGACCGCCTCGGAAGTAGCCGCAAAACGCTGGACTACTCAAAAACAACGCGCTAACCATCGAAAATCAGCCCGGCGACCTTGGAAAGCCACCCCCCAGACGTCGGCGAACCTAATTCTTCGTCCGTCCCGCGACTTGGCCGCTGATCCACGTCGGCGAACGGGCCTCCCCTTAACGTATCTATTATTGCATTCCACGGGGGCAGGCAGCGTAGTTTTTAGCGGCGTCTCGTTTCTCCGCGATATTCCCAGTCCCTCTGTCTCTCTCTCCGCTGTCGGTCGCCGCGAGCAAGGAGGGGCGGCGCTTTGCTCCGCTGGTGGCGGAGAAAGCGGCTCGCTCGGCTCTCGCGGGGGTTGTATCGACCGCGCCGCACTGCGGGGCTTTAGTCCCCCTCTCCCGGTCGGGTGGCGCGCGCGCAACCGCCCTCCCTCCGGCTCTGTCTCGATGATTCCAGTTCTATCCGGGTATTCGGTGCGCGCGCCACTCGCCAAGTTACACCCTATCTACCCTCTCTCTTTCTCTCTCTCTCTCTCTCTTTCTCTCCTTAGATCCGAGTCACTTTTTTTTTTATTTATTTAGGCATTTCGGAAGCTAAGGCGCCCTGTTATGCCGAATACAATAATGCACGGCTCCCGCTGCAGGTTTCAGAATTTATGGCTTCGGCTAATAATTGAGATGATTACGAGGTTGCCAATGCTAGAATGAGAATGCAAATTGAGGAATTCGAAATTGTAAACGGGCTAAATGTTGAATCCGAAATTCCTCTGTAGCATATCATTGTATTACGATGGAATCTTGATAGAGTTTTATTTAATAGCAAGCTTTCATCGGGGAAAGCAGAGCTCAAACGAAAATTACTGATCTCCGATATCACGGCTAGTTTGAGGCTGTAATATCTGAACAAAATAAAAGCTACCTGTCCCATGTGCCTTTCTATTGATTGCAGCCGCTCCGTTTATCGGCTCGCTGAAGGATTTCAATGATTTGAAACTACAGTAGGTCATGAATAATGCAATCAGATTCATCTTTCATTTCAGATACAGCTGTCACATCGTACTCGAGGGGATGTGGAATAGATTTTCCGATCGGGAGAAACTGTTACAGCCGCTTTATCCTTATTCCAGTCTTTTAAACTCGCTTCTTTAGTTTCTTCAGTGCGTTCTCAATCATTCCTTAATTCGTTATCTAAAGAAATACTGTAATGTCCATCGACGAGCAAGTCGGAAGAATAAATTTTAGTAAAAATCAGGATATTACTTGCAGAAGCAAGCTCCCTCGTAAAATGGGAATCGTTCTCCACCCAGTCCATAACCAAATATGTTGAGTAAGTGTTCCACTTTAAGAAAAAGTCGAATCTGAGATAAGGTAAAGAGGCCCTCTCATACAAGATGAACCCCTTCGATCAGTAGCAGTTTCCGGGCAAAGGCACTCCATGGGTTGATTCTCTGGGAGTGAGGTAGAGATTCAGTCCTCCGTATAGCCCACGCCGCCAGCTGACTCTTTTTCTCTCCCTCCGGGGAAAGAATTTTCGCGGCGCATTAACCCGCAGCCATTGTCGAGAACCCGACGGATTTGATTGCTGGGATTGAAAGTTTACTTCTTTCCTCTTTTTCTGCACAACTTTTGTAATTAATGCTGTAATTATGAATTACTTAAACTTCGCTGTACAACTTTTAATGATTTGTACTGTAAATCAATTGTGACTTTTAAGTGATACAAGCTTCATTTTCTAATCTTCTTTTATCGCAAATATTACCACTCAAACAATCTTATTCATTCTCTAACTAAGATGATAAGTAAAATGATAATTAACTTTGCGAAAGAAAGGTGTCTAATGATTTTAGACAACAAAAGTTGTTTAAATTACAAGAGCTTCCTCTGAAAAGCTTTTAGGTGTAACGTGAAACGTTATTTACTTAACCGGCTTTTACTCTAACATATCTCTCTTAATTCTGGAGCTAAACAAAGGTCTTTCGTGCAAGAACAATGCCAACTTTCTCGGAAAAAAGTTTAAATCCCCAAATTAACAGATTCTATTAAAATAGAACCATGAAAACGTTAAGTAACCAAAGGCGTCTTCCAGTTGCGTAAGTGCCCGAAGATTAATCTATATTCCAGCGGTGCGAGCGCCCATCCCTCTGCCGCACGAGGCTCATTTTTTTCTGGCGGGACAAAACGCGTCGCGGGACAAACGAGAGACGACACAGCAGCCGAATGCACGCACTCTCCCGGAAAAAGAAAAAAAAAAACAAGACCTTCAATCACTACGAAGGGAAGTAATACCTCCCGGCGGCACGTGCCACAATACGGAGGACACTAATGCGAGTCGGAGACCGGTCATTTCTCTCGCGCCCCGTTTAATGTCGCGTTCTTCTAATCGGGATGGATTTCTCCGCTCTGTTACTCAGCCCCGAGCGACTGCTTACGCCGAATCCGCGAAGCATTAAAATTGTCGTCTATTTTCTTGGGAAATTGGCGTCTCTTTCTGGCGAAGCCGATTTTCCGATTATTAAAAGCTTCTGGTGCACACGAGCATTTCCGAGTGGCGGCATCATTCCACGAGCTGAGCCGCGAACGCCCCGATAGGATTCTACTCGCGTGGACAAATATTTGTACTGCAACATCTTTAGGAGGGCATTCGAAAGGCTAACCCGTCCTATACCTATATATAATTTAGGCTTATCGATTAGTTTCACTTCGCTGCTATTGAAGGAGCGAGCGTTTTCTTCCGACGTTACATTATCCTATCCCTTCGAAATACTGGCCCCTGTCTGTGCTTTAAAAATAAAAAAAAAAGCGATCCTCCTCGGCTTTAAAACACAAATTCCAATTTTCCCAAGACATCGGCAAATATTCATGAGCATCGGAATGAAAGTATAGCAAGCAGCGAAATAAGGTACGTAAAAAAAAAAAAAAAAAAATTGGCAATATGCAAACGCCGCCCGTCCGCGGCAAGTAAAAAGGGGGGAGAGATCGTCGAATTAAGTAACCCGGCCAGAGAGCAGCATTGCGCGAATCTTCGGCGTAGGTCGGCACGGTAATGTCGTCGCTCCCGTTTCGCGTCCGCCTCCTTCTTTTTTGGCTTTCGAATTTACGATGCGCGCGGTCCGGGCCACGAGACTATCCCTCTGCGCGCGCGACTACGCCCATCCGAGTATTTCACGGCTGAACGAGTCGACGGACGGGAGATGCGCCGGCGATCGATCAACTTTTCGGGGGCGACCACTGACCCATTGCTCCCGATTGAGATTAGACTTTTGCTCGCTGCCAATTTTGGAGCTTTCTTCGTTTTTTTTTTTTTTTTTTTTTTGCGAGCTGAGTCGATGGATAGGGTTGATTGCGCTTTACTGCAGGTGATTCGATGCATTTATTTTGGCTTCTATCCGTATCAAAATCTCTCGACGAGAGGTTAATCCATCAATCTTCCTCGAGGGTCTATTGGATGCTTGAAAATGCGTATTATGTTTCGAATCTTGATAGTCTTCAGATATTACATTTACCAACTTTTAAAATGATCGCGCAGAAGCTCGATAGCAGGCCAATCTACGCAGCAACTCATCGCCAACTCCATCGCCTCGCGAAATTCCTAAAATACCCGACAAACTCTCTCTCTCGAAACAATAAGGCACCGAAAACAGCAGCCTCCACCCGAGGCGCACAACCGAAGCTCTCGGAGGTAACGGTCAAAGCTAGTCGGCGGGCCTCGCAGGCGAGACACAGAAATTGACCGCACAGTTATGAGCTGCAGTGGCAATTAGCCTCGTAATTAAGAGCGATAGCCGCGCACAAAGGGCCTCCCCCTTTGCATAATTGAGAAACAGCGAACCGGAGTGCTTTCGCGCGACACCTACCGAAACGAGAGAGAGAGAGAGAGTGCGGGACAAAGACGCGGCTGAACGGGTTTGTATAATGAAAAGCGAAAGCTCTCTTTCCCGGCGGCTCGGCTATTATTGGCGCTCGATCGATCTACGGCGAAAGCGCGCGCGAAAACGAACAATGCCGGGGGCAGCTCCTCGTTTAATAAGCGCAGAAATTCAAATGTCGAGGGTGGAGAGCTGCGCGCGGCGGAAGTGCAGCCCCTCTACACCCTGCATTCGGAAGTCTGCGGTATTCGCGGAATTCAGTCGCTGCACCGGATCTCTTGCCGCTGCTTCGTTTACGCTGCTCTCGCTGTTCAATTGTTCTTCAATTTCACTTAAGCGTTTATTAAACTTTTAGCTGGGCAAATTCATTTCTGGATTTCAAACTCTCCTGACTTTGACGCTTTGCGTTCTCTCTGCTTTTAGCGTTTTATTTTAGTTGTCAACTCTCTCTTCTCTATTTGAATCTGATTAATTTCGTTAATTAGAACAGAGATTAAAAGTTAATTTTTATAACTTGACTTGCGATAATTAGAGCCATTTGTAAGGTATCGTGCCAGCATCTAGAAACTTCCATAATTCCCAGGTATATCCGCTTATCTATTGCCCTACGTACCGCACGCTCCAGAATGCGCGAGACGTCTTCCGCTCTTGCTTCTTCGGCTACGGACTTGAATTTCCGAGTTCGAGACTCGAGAGCAGAAGGCTCAATGGGTCCTACATTCTCTCCGGCAGCTTCGCTGAACTCCACATTTTCTTACCCCCGCTCTCCCGGCTCGTCGATGCGGACTCCTTTTCCCTCGGCGTCGCTTCTGCTATTGGAGCACCGCTGCTACCGCTACTTTCGATCAAAGGGAACGAAAGGCCAGGTGAGGGGGACATCGAAATTTAGCGAAACCAGCCACGTCTTCTCGCGCGGCGTAGGTGGAAAGCTCGGCAAAGATAGCACTCTCGCCGGTTCATTTCGAAATTGGATCGGCGGGGAAAGTGGAACTTTCAAAGAAATTAAACCTGAGGATTTATCAGATAATATTGTCGTAAACGAGCCCGTTTCTCTTTCGCAAAATAGTCATTATTCGTATGTAAATTTAGCGATTCGGAGCCTGCGAAAAGTTTCTCTTTAAATTAACGAGGAGCTTCGCCGATGAAAATTCGCTTACTTTGATAGGATTAAATTCAAACAATAGAAAGGAATTAATCCGAATCAGTGCAAACGATATAGCCGATTGAAAAACAAAGCCGAAAGAAGTCGATGATTAAGGCGGATGATGCTTGAACGGCAGACGAGCGAGTCTTTCAGGCTCGGAAATCGCCGCAGATTAAGGACGCGTTCGCTCGTCGCAAAAAGGAATGAAAAGGCTGAATCTTGGCGATCGATCGGTTTTTCTCTCCCTTCGAAAAGTACTCTTACAGCGCTGGAAAGCGAATTAATCGAATCAATAACGGAAATGATTCAGACGCAGTTTGCAGGCGAAAGGAATTTCCCTCCTAAAAGGGCTGCTCGAATCGCGCGGCAAATCGAGTTCTTCGCGTCGAATTAGTTTCGCCCTCAATATTCCAATATTCTCTCCCCGTCAGCGGACGACAGCCAAAAGAGAGCCTAAAAACACGTGCCGGAATAAGAAAAAAAAAAAAGCGGCCGAGAGATCAAGACGGCAGTCGAGACCTGGAGAGCTCCGGCGCACCGGCTTAATCGAGCTTACGTCTCGTCTCTCGTAGGCGTTCGCAAAGTTCCTCGCGCGCTGACTCAGAGCGGCACGCAGCACGCAGAAGCAGGAAGGAGCCACGGAGAGCGTCGCGAATACGTGAGTCAGAGGCGCAATACGATGATTAGCGCGCTTATAAGAGCACTCGATTTTAGCCGCGACGACGCCCGCTCATGTACCGAGCACGTGGAACTGCCGCGCGCACCGCCGTCTTCCTCTCTCTCTCTCTCTCTCCGTTCGCCGCCGCCGCCGCCGCCGCCACGGCCGGATTGTAATCGAGACGAGCCGAGTCGCGATTATCCCCCGGGTGTAGGTTTACGGGAAAACAAGACTGATGATTGCGCAATTATTTAATTTCGCATCGATTCCGCTTTCGATTATAGTCTCCTGGGCGTGGTTCTGCCAGGGTCTATGGAATCAGGGCCTCATTGTCGGCTTTCACGGGGGCTGCTGAAATTGGCTGGTCAAGCCGATTGATTGAGTTATTCATCGCGGGTTCGCGGACTCCATTGTTTCTTTAAGTAATTGCCCGATACAAGTCTGCTTGAACTTTTTAAAAAGTTTCGGTTTTTCAATTAGGAAGGCTGAAATAACAAGTTTAAACGAATTCGCTTTAGATCTTTACGGCACAGCCCCAAAGGTCGCCATGAAATCAAAGCATCAAGCCCAAGCCACTCCTGACCCAAAGAAGCAGCGAATTAAACGGTCCCACGACAGGCCAGCCACGACACGACAGACACAACGGCATCCGCAACGAGGATAGTTAACTGGGGAGTAGATCGCGATACAGCGGCGCGATAAGAAGTGTCGCGTGGAGGGAGGAGTCGAATCAATATCGCCAAGCTGCGCGCACTTTCATGCAACGCGGAGCACACGAGCTTATCGCGGCTATACTCTCCTCTCCATCCGAGTTTTTCTCTCCCGCGTTAAAGGCATCGCGCGTCTTCCGAGTGCAGCCCCCCCATCGGATGTGCACCCTCGAGGGGCTGCGGCGACTACACCTCCGTCCATTAGCCGCGTCAAACTCTTTTTGCAATTAGTAACTCGAACGCTTTTTTGGCCTCCCTTTCTCGGGGAGGTGTATATGCGAGAGGCTGCCGCTGGGAAATGGAGTTTCGCGAAAGCGGAGAGGGAAGGTTTTTGTTTTTTTTATTTTTTGTTCGATCGGCGAATGGATTTTAATATGCATCGGATGTTTTTCATCTACAGTAACTTGCAAAGAGCAGGCTAATTCGATACTGACGAAGCGTAGTCGCAGTATAGGTAAATTCCTCTTTAATACAAAATATCGTATTACGAGGCAGGTTTCAATTTATTAAGCTTATATAGTACAATAGCGATGAAAATTTCCTACGTGATTCAATTTTCACTATATTCCCGAACATAATAACAGTAATGGAAGTAAATTCCGTTAAATTGAGAGTATAGAAAATTCTGGCCGCCACCGGTGGCGAAGTAAGTAAGCCCGGCGGATAAGAATTTTCGTGTGAGGTCGAACCAGTTACGGACGGTTATCCAAGACGCCGCGACATTTCGACACGGGCGCTTACAATGAAGCGCAAAAAGGCAGCGCACGAACGATCCCCCTCAATTATATTCTCGCCTCTCGCGGCCTAAAATTAAGGCGTACCCGCGCGCATCGAATCAGCCGGTTCAGGGCGGTTTTCCCTCCTCCGTTCCTCGCCTCGCTCTTCCTTTCGAGATAAAGAACGCGTGGGCCGACCCCAAAAGAATTCGAGGACCCGCGGAAGTCCGCTATTAAAGGCCACTATCGTACGCTCTGGGCTTCGACGCGATTTTTTAAGGGTGGAGAGAAAGAGGCGTCGGCGATGCGGGGCGTTAAAAATGAGTAACGGCCAATTTGAGAGAGCGAGCGGAAGGTAGTCCTTAGTATTGAGTAATTCGCCGGAATTTGCGCTTTGAATTAATCTTTTTACAAATGATTTTTTTCGAAAACGGAGTAATACGCTTCTTTCGAAAAGTGATTGAAATACAAGGTGAATTTTTCAAAGGTCTCTCCGAAAGTTTGATAAAATTTGAAAATGTCCCAGAAACTTTTTCAATTTTCGAAAATTATCCGAAACTTTTAAAGAAAATTTAGAGCGCTGAATTCCTTCGAAGTAAGCAGGTCGCCCGGAATTAGTAAATTGGACGAAAAATAAGCCAATTAAATTGCGCCCATTAAAATTGGACGAAGTTTCTGCAACCCGCCCGAGTAAGACCAATAGCAGCGGCACAGCCGCGAGTTTATGATAGGCCGAGAGAAATATAAAGCAGCGTAGAAAAGCAAAAAAAAAAAAAAAAAAATCGCTCGGGGAAGGTTGGACTTTGGTCGGAACGGCGACTCATCGAGATTACTTTTTCTTTCCCCATTCTCTTCGTTCGTCTTTTAAATTTCAATTTCAACAGAAGCCACTCGTACGCATTGTTGAGAATCTTGCGACTAACGATAAAAATGTACTTAAGAAAGGCAGAGTACCTAACATCCGGGAATTCCGTAACTCAAGAGGACTTTTTTACGGTCCAGCAGTCGGAGCGTATATTTAGAGCCATAAATTGGCGCGGATCCTGTATAACCATCGGTTATTCGTGCTATCGACTTTCAGCGTGAAATATGCGCCTCTTTCAATAATCAATAAAATAGAAGTTTAATTTTACAGCGAGCCTCTTTTTTTTTGTTATTACACGACGAAACGAAACTGTAGGTGAAATAACACGAAGTTGGCCGGGAGCTATAGTAGAACGTGAAAATTATTTGAAATCGAGCTCTGTTCGCACAACGTGTACGATAGGGATTTTTATTAGTCATGATTCGCCCCGTTTCTGCTTTGTTTTTTCATATTACGTTTATGATTGAAACCTAATAAGCGTGCAATATTAAAAAGAGAGCTCCCCTGCGTTCCCTATAAAATCTAATTATTTACGAGGTTGCAAATTGAACCAGGAAAGAAGATGTCTTTTGATTTGGCCATCATTTCCAAGAGTGAAGAAGGTTTGTCTGGGTCTAAAGTCATTCGCTATTTATTCCTTCGCCTTCTGGTTTAATTGCGGGATCTCAATCTAGAACGCGCGATAAGGAAATATCGCGAGTTTGCCAACTAAGCATACCGCAATTATAAGAAACCATAAGCGAGCGGATTTCCTCGAGGAGTCTCTGTTAGCCAAGACCTTTACTCGAGAAATTTATATAGAGTCTTATGAAAAAGGGAGGAAGCCTCGAAGCCTTCCATCCCGAAAGTTAATACGCTCTTCGTGCAATTTTCTTCTGTCAATTTTTGCCGGCTGCATTAAAAATATTACTCCGTAATTGTACCCGAAGTTGTAATAAATACAAAACTGCAGACAATTCAGCTTTTGTTCGGCTTAACGGAAGCAGAACTTGAAAACTGGAATGTAGAAAGCATTGCAGAGACAGAGAAAAATAAATCATGACCAATGATAAGGTCTCGACTGGAAATATACGTTAAATCCCGCCTAACGTCAACAGCTCCATTCGTCACGCTACTATTTTTCGAATTAGATAAAAAAAAACGTGAAAACGACATTGTTCATCCTGTCTTGCTATTCTCTGCTATTTACAAACGTTGCAGTCCGGCTTAAAAATTAAAGTTCCGCATGGAATGGGGCCTATACTTTTCATTCCTCTGTGCTAAATGTCGCTAATACCGGTTACTGAACTTCATTATTGAATTATTTAACTGCTGCTGCGCACGCAATGGACTATATTCATTACCCTTACAAATATTTTTTTATTTGTCTTATCGGTGAATACGATTAACCTCATATTTTAAGCCCCAGGTGACAATTACAACTTTATTAACTGTCCTCTTTAGTAAATTATAAAATGTTGGAAACTACCACCATATGAACTTTTCGATAGGCTTTTATTAAGTAACACTTTAATAAAAGGCTCATTCTGCAATTTGTTCGAAAAAAAATAGACCAAAAGTTTTTCAGACTTTTAATTAACCTCCGAGCAAATGCGAAAAAGAAATTCCTTTTCTCTAAAGTTCAATCAAGGGCCGGTTAATTAATTGAATGCTTCTCCATGCTAAGCAATCCCAGGTGCTGAAAACACAAGCCCCCCCCTGCAGTAAAATGTAATTAAACGGCTCATTGGTCAAGTTACAAAGCTAAAAAGTCCTCTTCGCTTTAAGAAAAAAGAAAAAAAAAAAAAAAAAAAAAAGAAACAGACAACGCGAAGCGAACTCAGCGAATTCCTTGCAGTGTCCGCGGCGGCGGCTGGTCGAGGGAAAAAAAGTCGATAAAGCGGGGAGCCATCAGTGCTCGCGATCAGCGCTGAAAAGTGCGCACGTGAATGCCGAATTAAGTTCGCCCTTGGGGGGGGAGGAGGGCCGGGACGCGACGCCGCCTGGAAAATTTTCGGCACGCGGCTGAGAATTCGAGCGAGACACGCGACTATAAAGCCCGTCATCGGCTCTCCGTCCTGCTGCTGCTGCCGCTGCTGCTGCTACTGACCAGCGCTGATTAAATTCCCATTCGAAGGACCTGCCGGGGAACGTTATTAAACGCGCCTGCTGCTCCGATGCATCACGAGCGACCGTGGCTTTTGTCTGCAGTCTATTGTCGCGCTAAAAGCTTTCAAATAGTTTTTCAGATGATATTTTTATAAGCTCCAGTTTTAAACGAGTGGCGAGTATTTCAAAAACGCGTATTTTAAGTTTTCTTTTTTTTTTTTTTTATAACGAAGTGGTTTAGTCAATTATTGGCATTTTGATAAACAATAATTAAAATTATCGACCAAGTTGAGATAGTCCGTTTCTGTACAAGTGGCACTTGGTTAACCGCTCGATCGATTAGTACCCTTAAGAAAATGGACTTGGCTAGTTTCTAACCAACGTCTTAATTATTCTAGCAGAAGCTCATACTTTGTTTAATGAATAGCCATCTAAAATTGCTTTTAACTTTTATTGCAAATTTCCTGCGCACAGCCTGTGCAGATTTACGAACTTAATAAACTTTTTGATACATCCAGCTACAAAGGAACATATTGATTTTCCACTTACCTATTATATATGTGGAATCTAAGCGTTCTTTTATTGGTACAGAATTCCAATAAAGAAATTATATTTACACGCTTTATTTATAGAACCGTTTTTATATGCTTGAAAAAACCTACGTATGAGCTTATAAATATAAAACGCAATAACGAACGTACATACAATGTTTCTTCTTTGTACATACAGAACTAAAATTGTATTACACAAAAAGCTATTGCGGTTCTGAAAAAAAAAAAATTATTCTCTTTACCATTGCATAAAGCAGATTTTATTTAACTCTAAAAAGGAAGGATCTAAATAAAACATTTTTAAGCGCGGACAGCAGACTTCCGAAATTAGAAAATAAATTTAAAAGACTCCCCGTAAAAATTGATGCATCATCATCCGAGCTTTAAATCAATCTTGCGCTACACGAATAAAACTCCCAATTGATGACAACTTAATAAACAGCCTTTATCCAAGACGCGCATCTCGTTCGACTGCCCGACGTGCCCCGCGTCTCGTCGGAGGGGGGGGGCAGAAAAAAATTGAAAAATTTTTATGGACCCGCGACGCTGCTCCCCTCCACCCCCCGTGCGCTGCTCGCCGATCAATGCACCGGCAGCGCGGCCGCTCTATATACACCTACGCCTCTCTCTCTCTCTCGCTCTCTCTCGCTCGCTCGCTCGGTGACGTAACGGTCGAAGGACGACGACGGGCGGGCGTGTGCAGCGCCGGAATTAGTCCCGATTGCGATTTTGCGAATCGGGCTGCTTTTATTTCGCGCCGAAGGGGGGGGGGGGAGAGGAGAGCCGAGGAGGAGGGAATCGCCTGAATTATGAAGCGTGAATTTTCGGAGATGAGGATTTACGAGCGATTGATTTATTTTTCGACGAGGGAAAGACGAGAGAGCGAGAGGCGAGCTCGCTGAGCTTGCGGTTTTTCAAATTTTCCTGCTTATTAGGCTGTGATGGAAGCTCGAGTTTCGAGGGCAAACTTTTTGCGCTCGATGGGCGCTGAAAATTGCCCGATGAGAATTTCCGAAAAGCTCGAAAAAGAAACTGGTTTATCAGAATAAATGTACACGATATTTCTTAGCGTAGAAAACATGTTAAACTGCTTATTAAGTATGATAATGAAAAGTTAAAGCTTAAATAACTCGAGCTTTCAATTTCGCATTGCATAACGCAGCAGTTCGCATTATTTTATAATTCAATCCTTTCGGCAAAGCTGAAAGAAAAGCAGCGCCAATCGCCTCATCAAGGGTCCCTCAAACTCCGCGAGAAGCCAGCTCCTCAGAAGGCAGTGTGAAAATAAATCCAGCTCCCGTTACGTAAGCGATCCATTCCCCGCGCCACGTCACAAGACGTCCGAATGATCAATTTCTCAAAAGCCACTGCCTGCCAGTCGTCCCTCCTCGGCCGATTAAACAGCGGGCCGAAAAGGAGGGGGGGGGGGGGG